>PVKA01032317.1:0-25417 GCA_004027165.1 Ctenomys sociabilis
GGTTAATACATGTCATATACTTAGTTTGTGACATACAGCAAATCCTATATAAGTAGTAGTTGCTATAATTCCTTTTCGTTTTTTAAGTGTACTGCTTTTTTTTTTTTTTTTTTTGGCAGAACCTGGATTGAACTCAGGCCCTTGCTGAGCTATCTCCCCAGTCCTAATAGTTCATATATATATATATATTTTTTTTTTCTTTTTCTTTTTTTTTTTTTTAATCTCACCACCACCACACCACCTCCAAAAAGTTCTGTTTACAATAAAGTTCAAGTTACTTGGCTTAGCACACAATCAGGTGCTGTGGCCTCACAGGTTCTCCGCTTGCTGCTTCTCCTCCTCTCTACAGCAACAGTCAATTCTCTAGTTCCCAAACACACCAAGCTACTTATATGTTCTCTGCCTGGACTGCCTTCTCCATTTTCTTTACCATTTTTTTTTTTTTTTTTTTGGCAGAATCAGGGATTGAACTCAGGCTCCTGCGCTTGCCAGGCAAGCGCTTATTCCACTGAGCCATCTCCCCGGTCCCTCCAGTTTCTTTATCTTGCTCAGGGCTACACCTTCTGGAAGCCTGACCTGATATTCCCCTTCTGTGTTCTGGATCTATCACCAGTAAGGCAAATTCACATTGTTTTCTGATTAGATCACCTTCTCTAAATTAGAGAAGCCTGTCTTCTTGCCAGCACTGGACCAGGCACATAGTACGTTCTCAAGTAAAAAATAAATTATCAGAGAGGTTTAAGGAGATGATAAACAGAAGAGGTTCTTGTGATTTAAAAGGTTGTAAGACATCAGAGAGGCCAGGGGTCAAAACAGATTACCAAGTTTGGGGGTCAGGAAGGTCAAAGGGGATTCAGAGAAATCAATACAGTTAAATAGATCAGGGGTTCAGAAAAATTAGAGAAGTCAAAGCAGGGTCATAGAGGTCTGGAGGGGCAGAAGAGATAAAGAGAGGGTTAAGATCTTAGAAAATACCAAGAGTTAAAAAAAAAAAAAAAAGCCACATACAAGCTCAGAAGGGATATCAGTGTCTCACCACCGGGCCAAGGTGCCAGGCCGGGGTGGGGCATAGCTTTCATGTCGGTGTAGCTGTAGGAAGTCTTTGCCTGGGCCTTGTGCCAGCTCTGTGATTTCCTGGCTCCACCATCGTGCCTGCCGGTAGCTGCTGCACTTGAGAATCAGGGACCTGGATAGGAAAAATGAGATGAACCACTAATCCTCATCCTCTGTACTTGCAGTCTTGCCCAGACACCTCTCTCTGGGCTGTCACCTTTTTCTATTTCCTCCTTTAGTCCCTAATCTTGACTCCACAGATGCTGCCTTATTCACAATTGGGTCCCAGCAACTAATATTGTACCAAGTACTCAGGTTTTTTCAGTGAAAAAAAATGAATGAATGGAATTCTTTTTCTTTCACATTGGGAGCTCTTCTCCAGACTTCTTCTAACTCCTCTTGACCTTGACTCTTAGCAGTATCTCAAATATCTGGCTGGACTAGCTCCCTGGCTCAAAACTGTGGCAGATCCAGAGGGGCAAGGAGTAAAAAAACAAAAGCCTTCCTCTCCTATTTAACTCCTCTTGGGGCCACAGGCTGCTGTCCACTCCTCAGGTGATTCTTAGACCAGGGAGTTCTTACCTGTGAGAGGTATCAATCCGCACCCCATACCGGGTCTCTGTGCTCTTTTTCCCCACCTGCACCTCAAAGCCAGGGTCAAAGAGCTGAACAAATGAGACGACACCAGTCTCCAGACACATGTACAGCAGGAAGGAGTCTTTTACCACCAGCCACCTAGAGCAGAAGGGCACCACCTGTTGCTCCCTGCCTTGGAGAGTGCCCTCCTCACCTCAACCACTGCTCAGCCCAGCCCTCACCTTTTGGACCAGCGATAACAGACTTGGTCCCTGCCACAACAGGTGAGGCCAGGAACACGGTGGCCGCCTGAGCGCTTTCGGATCATCCCCTCCCTGCAGGGAAAGTGAGGAAGACAGATGCCAGATGAGGGCTTTGGGCCTAGACCCACCCTACAGGATCTCATTTCCAAGCAGCATGAGGATAAGCGATGTCTGCAGGAGACTGAATGAGTTGGGTGAAGGTCAGGCACTCACAGTCCTTTGGGTCCCAAGTCTGGGATAAATGAGAGCTGACTGACTTCCAGGAATTCTGTCTGCAGAGAAGACACAAACTCAGAATGGAAACCTGGCTCTCAGCCCCTCAGACTACTGACTCTGACCCTTTCCTCCACTGGAAGTCTAATTATCTTGCTCCACTTCAAAAGACCCAGGTGTCCAATTGCTGAACCTCACCATAGCATGGTAGTTGCGGTAGAAAGACATGGTCAAGAGCCGGTTGAGGTAATTCTCCAGGTATTTCTGAAGGAGAGAGAAGAGAGACAGAGATTAGAACAGAGTCATTTGAACCCTGCACACCTTCTCAGAGGATCTGTCTGGTCGCACCTGTTTGCTGGCTGCATGTCTAGTGGAGCCCTCAGGATCTCCTCTGGGTAGAGGGGGCATCTCTCTGTTGCCTCTGTCAGCTGCCTCTCGGGCTGGAGAATAGGCCACAGCAAAGCTGTGAAACAGATGGAGTGAGGCTCAGCTAAAAGCTAGGAGGCAAAGGGTCTGAAACACTGGAGGTGGGGTCTGCAGAGGAAGGGAGGCAGCCCTGAGGCTCACAGAAGGAAGGCTCCCCACCCTGGGAAATGAGACAAGAGAAGCAGGAGGCTGCCAAGGGCATTTTGGGCATCCAGCCCGGGTGACATATTGGCACAGAACTATGTACAAGGAGAGCAGAACAGCAAAAGTTTCCTAGTAACTAGAGTCAGAAGAGCAGGCCCAGCAGCCAGAGCTGAGGGCAGGAAAGCGCCTGGGGCAGGTGGGAACAGTTGTGGTCAGTACAAGGCAGACAAGACAAGGGATGGCTGCCCTTCACAGGAAGCAGTCTAGGTCCCCTCACCGAGCCAGAGGGAGCAAACTCATCAAGACTTTGTGTCTCTGGAGGTCACGATGCAGCTCTTGGAAATGACGGAACTTCTTCTTGGTTGTCCAGGTAAAGTCACCATGAGTCAGGCGAACAGAATACAGAGTGCAGGTTCCCACCTGGAGGCATGAAGAACTGAATCTCTGTCTCCTGGAGGGCCCTAGCCCTCCAGTCTGTCAGAATGTTCCTCTAGCCCCCCTCCCTGGTACTAGTCCAGCTACCTTGGATCCACTGGTGTATCTTTCAGTTCCTACCACCTGGGCTATGACAGGGACCCCAGGGGCAAACACCAAAGGGTGCATTTTCAGAGACTGAAGGTCATAGATGGCCAGAAAAGGATGCATTCTGTCAGCTAGGAGGAAATAAAGCCCAAAGGCATGAAAATTCCAGAAGCCCCAGGCTCCTGGTCCCCACGCCCTTGAGCCATACTTCCTGCATACCTGGGTCCTCATCCTCCCTCAGAGTGTTGATCTCATCTGGCTCCATGTGTAACTGGCTGGAGTCTAGGTAGTCCCCATAGGGGAAGGGGTACTCCTGGGTGGCCGTCATCTAGAAATATTTTGAAGCCTTAGTGAGGTAATCTGCCCTACAGAAACCTGCCCCAGTATCCTAGCCCAGGGTCCTTATCATCCTCACTAACTCCTTCCCACTGCATCCCACCATGTTCTGATTGAAGGCCCGGCCACCCACCCCTAACCCTCCGGGGCTGATCTCCTCTAACCTGCATCCCCTTCTTTGGTCCTTCATCTCAACCTCCTCACCCAGCCAGGAATGACCCCAAACTGGAGCAGCACCGAAGCAGGGAGGAAAGAGCTCCTGATAACCCCAGAGTCAAGACAGCCCTGGGCCGCCTGAGTGCAAACCAGACCAGGCCAGCTGAGAGCTGGGGTCTAAGGCGGGAATCAGGAAGTCGTGCGCTCCCCGCCCAGGAGAGAATCTCCGAACCAGGACCGGCGGCTGAGTCAGAAGGCCCAGCCGCCCCAGCCCATTCCCATCCCCACCCGATTTCCGGGGCCCGGGACTCCGCGGCGCCCGTCCGCAGACCCTCACCCAGGCTGCGCCGCATCCGCGTGCCCAGGAGCAGAGCGCAGCGCCGGAGCCCACTCCCCTGCCGGCCTGGGCGGGGCCAGGGCTCAGCGCCTGCCCTCGCGGGCGGGACGCCCGGCCTCCCCGCCCCCCGCAATTCCCGTCTGTCCCGTCCCGCCCCAAGGTCGTAGGCCCGCCCCACGGTCCTGGGCGTCGCCGGTGGCCTAGGGGTGGCTCGCTCCACCGGCGCGGCGCACGGGGCTCCTGCGGGGTCCGAGGCCCGCCCCGCGTGCCCGCCTGCTGGCGCCGTCGCCGGTCTGTCCGGGGCCCCGCGGCGTCGACCCGAGCCTGCCTGCAGCCTCCCGGACGCGGCACGCAGCGTTCCTCCGCTCGGCTGGCCTGGCCTCCCCAGCTGGGTGCGTCTCCGGGACCTGCTCCCTCCTTGCTGGCCCGGCTACAAACCACTTCGGCCAGGGTAGATAAAGGAAATAAGAGAATAAACGCCCGAAGGATGGTGCATGAGAGCTTTCCTTCTTTCATTCGTAAAACATTTATTACTTGCTTGCTGTATGCCAGACGCAGATGGTAGAGTAGTAAACAAGAATCTCAGAGCCTGCTGTTCTGGAACTTATAGGAAAAAACAGGAACTTTCATTTCTCATCTTTTCAAAAGTCCTTAAAAACAAAGCCTCACTCCACACCCCCCCAGACCCCCGCCCCTCCCATACAGATTTCTTTCTGCTGTTACTGTTTTGCTTTGAGACATAGCCTCACTATGTATCCTTGGCTGGCCTCAAGCTGGTAGAGATCTTCCTACCTCTGCCCAGGCATGTGCTACCACATCCAACCTCTTTCTGCTTCTGATAAAGCATTTGAGTTGTCCCAAGTTTTTGTCTATTTTGAATAAAGTTACAATAAGTATTTCTGTAATAAATCTTTACAGAAATGAAGATTTATGCTAGTGGCTATCACATTTCTTAAGTAAATAGGAATAGTGTTGTCAGGTCTTCTAAATGTTTTTTTTTTTTTTTTTTCTTTTTCAGACAGGGTCTCACTATGCAGTTCAGGCTGGCCTCGAGCTCACTTTGTAGCTCAGGCTGGTCTCGAACTCGCAACAATCCTCCTGTCTCAGCCTCCCAAGTGCTTGGGATTACAGGCATGCGCCACCACGCCCGGCGTGGTCTTCTGAATGTTTATTTACTTATTAACTGACAAACTATCTTCTAGTACTGTCAATTTTAGCTGGGTATGGTGGTACACAGCTCTGGAGGTACACGTTCAAGGCCACCCTGAGCAATTTTACCAGTTTACCAAGACCCTTTCTAAAATAAAGAAAAGAACAAGGAAAAAAGTGAAAAAGGATGGGCCAGATAGCTCAGCAGATTAAAGCACCTGCTTAGGCAGACTCAGGAACCGGGTTTGATCCCTGGCATCTTGTGCCAGCCCCACTCCCAGGACACGCTGAGATGGTGTCTGAGACTGAGCATGGTGGCGTGCACCTGTAATCCCAGACTTAGGAGGCTGAGGCAGGAGGATCACTGCAAGTCCAAACTGCATAGCGAGACCCTCTATCAAAATAATTAAAACTACACTGTCAGAGAAATAGAATGGGTGCCATCGAGAGAGGTTCTGGGATTATAGAGATGCAGCATAACAGGAATTTTACAAGAAAACTTTCTGAGGTGATGGAAATGTCTCATACTCTGCTGGGTGATGATTACATGAGTGTATGTATATACTTAATGAAGTTATAGACGCATACATTAACATACGCATATTAAGGTGGAGATGGCATTGTATACCTATAAGTCCCAAAACTGGGGAGACAGCTGGGGAGATGGCTCAGTGGAATAAGTGCTTCCCTGGCAAGTGCAAGGGCCTGAGTTCAATCCCCATTACCCCCCCCACAAAAAAAGCTGGGGGGGACTGAGACAGGAAGAATTGTATATATATTTTTACTTCAATAAATTTGTCTAAAATTAAAGCACCAAAACCTGGGTGTGGTGGTGCAAGCTTGTAATCCCAGGACTATGGGGGCTGAGGCAGGAAGATCCTTTTTTTTTTTTTTTGAGGTCCATCTATGAAGTGAACTCAGAGACAGTCTAAACTACAAAGTGAGGCCCTTGTCTCAAAGAGACCCCCCAAAAAACCAAAAAAGCCCACCAGATTATTCCTAAATCAAGTAGTAAGGAACAGTCCTAGTCTGCAATACTTAACATTTCCATGGTGCTGTACGAAGCACACTACAGCATTTGCAGAGCTTTACTCTAGGACACTCAATGGCTATAGTGCTCTGGACTGACAGGCTCCCTGCCTGAGCTCTGGCCACCCTAGCCTGGCTGAGGGCAACAGTGCCTGGAGAGGTTCTTGGGAAGCTCAGTGTGGTGTTCAGAGCAGTATTCTCTGGAGTCAGACTGATTTGTGCTAGGTTTGGAGAAGCATGGTTCTGCCTGGGTGACCTTGGGTAAGTTATTTTATCTTAGTCTCTTTTTCTTTACCTGTAAAATCAGGATAGTAATGATAACACCTCAGATCTTTGAGGGCTGTGAGTACAGAGATAGAGCATTAAGTCCCATCCCCCAAACACACACTTAGTTGACATGGCTAAGTTAGAAGAGGTAATTTGTAAAGTCCCTAGCATCTGCCCAGCACAACACAATTAATAACTATCCCCATTAAGAGGGACAAGAGCACTGGCTCCACGCCACTCATCTGGAGTCCCAACAAGTTCAAGACCCACGGGACAACATAATGAGGTCCCACCTCAGAACAAACAAAAAGGGACAAAAGCTATCAGATTTTTTCTTTTTTTTTTTAGGAACCAGGGATTGAACTCAGGCCTTTGTGCTTGCCAGGGAAGCACTTATTCCACTGAGCCATCTCCCTGGCCCCTGAATTCCATTTCTAACACTGCAAAACAACAAACTTTCTTATTCTATGTGGCTTTCCTTCTTTTTTTTTTTTTTTTTTTTTTTTTTTTTTTTGTCTTTTTGAGACAGGGTCTCACTATACAGTTCAGGCTGGCGTTAAGCTCACTTTGTAGCTCAGGCTGGTCTTGAACTCACAACAATCCTCCTGCCTCAGCCTCCCAAGTGCTGGGATTACAGGCCTGCGCCACCACGCCCGGCTCCTTCCCTTCTTTTTTTACAGAGGTCTCACTATGTAGTTCAACCAGGCCTTCAACTTACTATGTACCCCAGGCTGGCCTCAAACTCACAAATTTACAGCAATCCTCTTGCCTTGCCTCTGGAGCGCTGGGATTAGAGGCCAGGTATGCACACTCATCTCTTATTTATGCTGGATGTGATGGCAAATACCTATAATCCCAGAATTTGAGAGGCTGAGGCAGGAGGATCATTGTGATTCAAGACCAGCCTGAGATACAAAGTGAGCTCAAGGCCAGCTGAGCTGCATAGTGAGAACCTTGTCTCAAGAAGAAAAAGAAAGAAAAAAAAATGATAAAGAAATGAGAGGAGCCGGGCATGGTGGCGCATGCCTGTAATCCCAGCGCTCGGGAGGCTGAGGCAGGAGGATTGTTGTGAGTTCGAGACCAGCCTGAGCTACAAAATGAGCTTAAGGCCAGCCTGAGCTGCATAGTGAGACCCTGTCTCAAAAAGAGAAAAAAAAAAAAAAAAAAAGAAATGAGAGGAACAAAACAAAACAAAGCAACAGATCGCCACTCCCAGAGTGTTTAGCTCAGCACCAACCTATTGCGCATTGCTCTGAGTTTTCATTGTGTCATAGCACACCTGTGTCTGTCTCTGCCATGTACCCCTTCTAAAGTCTACCTGCTTTTACATGGGGATCAGAGAGAAACTTAACATTTGAGGAGCACAGAAAAGTAGGTGGGGGCTCGGGATATAACTCAGTGGTCCAAGTGCCTGCCTGGCAAGCTCAAGGACCAGGCTTGATCCCCAGTACCACATGCTATGATAGCCCCAGAACACTGGGCATGCTGTGCCAGCCACTGAAACTAGGCATGGTGGTGCACTACTGTAATCCGAGTGCTGGAGAGGCTGAGACAGGAGGATCACTATGAGTCCATGCATAGGAGACCCTATATCAAATACATACATACCTACATACACATACATATACATAAATAAAAGATTAAAAAAAAAGTGCGTGGGAAATCCCACTACCCTCCTCTCTTCCCCCTTCTGCTCTTTCCTCCCCTGGCGCCTATAATCACCAGGCGGTCTGAGGCTAAGTGGTGGTTTTGTGCATGGAGTGGAGGTGTCACCCTTCCCCTGGATCTCTCCTAGCCACTCCCAGAAGCCAGTTTTCTCTGTTATTGAGATGGGTCTGAAGGGGGCATGGTGTTTCCCGTGGTTTGGGTCTCGGAGACAGCGGGGGACTGAAAGAGGAGCAGGTATGGCGAATGCGGGGGGGGGGTCTCCATGGGAAAAGATAAATCTTGAAACCAGCTAAGGGCGAAGGATCTACTCTTTCTTGGGTGGGAGGTGCCCTCACATTCTCACAGGGCTGGCTCAGGACCTTGCAGGCTCCAGTGAAGAATGGAAAAGTAGGGCCCCATAGTACAAATTTAAAAATTTCTACATGGTGACAGCATAGTACTACTCCCAAGATTGGGGCCCTTCTGAGTGGAAGAGAGGCTTGGTGGAGGGGACTCTGCAACTACCCCAGCCACAAAGCCTGTGAAGCTAGCCTGTTCTCTCAGCACCTCTTCTACACAATCCCTGTTGCTACCCCTCAACATTCCTCAGCCCTTCAGGCCCCCAGGACAGCTTCTTTCATTTTCACCTGTATGGTGAGAAGTGGAGAGTTCAGCACTGACCAGCAATCCCTTTCTCCTTCCTCCAATCCTTTCTTTAGGCAGGAATCCTGCTGCCCCTCCAGGTCCCAGGCCAGCAATGGTGGTCCCTGTTGTGGCTGAAGGAGGGCTTCCCTCCCCAGGGGCTGGTGCCTACTTCAGCCGGAAAGCCCGACTCTCTTTCCGCCACCAGCTGCATGACATAACATCAGCCAATGACTCCACCATTTGAAAAGGACAACCGGGAATACCTGGCAACCTTCCTTCACATTTTCAGTGGCCCAAGTGTCCAGCTCCCCCAAGCATGTCACGGTCTTCTCATTAAATGTGTTGAGAGTTGCCAAAATGTTGTGTGAGTCAGTGTGTTGGGGGGACTTGACCAGGATAAGGGGCCAGGGCCAGGGTAGGACATGTAGCATCAGGAGGGAATGGACAGAGAAATGGTAAGCTGGTGAACCAGGAGTATGGTTAGCAAAAAGTACATTTGCTAAAATTTAAGCTCCAAGAACTAAGTGTGGAGCAGGCAAATTTGGAGAGAGTGAGGACTTGGCAGGGCAACAGATGAGTGTAGGGAACATAGCTGTGAAATAAGGGTCTAGTGGCTACTCCCTATCGGTATGAAGGTCTATCAAAAGCAAAAGGAGAGAATTCTTTCTTCTTAGCTTTCTACTAGGGGGACATAGACAATAAAATAGTAAACATATAAGCATCATACCAGGTAGTGATCAATGTTGCTATGAATAAAATTACACAGGGTACTGCGAAACGGGTGAGGGGTATTAGGGGGATGGTATTTCCTCAGCTTCAGGTGGTCAGGACAGACCCTTTGAGCTGAGACCTAGAGGATGAACAGCTAAGTGAAAGCTGAGGAAGGATATTCCATGGTAGGTCACTGAGCCTCACACGTGTACCTCTCTGGTGTAGGATATTGATGGGGTGAGGCTGTGTGGATGTGGCATCAGGGATACATGGAAAACTTTACCTTTCACTCAAGTAAAACTTGTTGGGTGCAATGTCCCAAACGTGTAATCCTAGCCACTCAGCAGGATAAGGCAGGAAGAATACAAGTTCCAGGAAGAATACAAGTCAGCCTTAGGCAACTTAGTGACCTGTTTCAAAACTAAAAAAGTAAAAAGACCTGGGAATGTAGTTCAGTGGTAGAATGCCCAGATGTACAAAGGCCTGGGTTCAATTCTCAGTACCGCAAAACAAACTAATAAAGTGTGTCTTTATTATTTATTTATTTTGGGGACAGGGTCTCACTGTGCAGTTCAGATCAGCCTTAAACGCACTATGGAGCTCAGGCTGGCCTCTGACTCATAGTGATCCTCCTGCCTTAGCCTCCAGGGGACTGGAATTATAGGTGTGTGCCACCACTCCCAGCTATTAAAGTATATTTTAAGTCAGGGATGTGGTGATGTAGCTTAGTGGTAGAGTGAGCTGGATTTCATCACTAGATACCTAGTACCAAGAGGAAGGGGAAAAAAAAAAAATCAAATGATAGTCAGAGTCCCCAAAACCAATGTTAAGTGCAAAATCTGTTTCAAAGGAAAGAGGGGAGAAAACACTAGTGACTACAGTATCAAGTTTAGGGGAACTGTAAGGTTTTCTGGGTTATGGCTAAGAAGCCAATTTTTTCTAAGTGGAATGGTAAGAGTAAATGGAATAATAAGACAGTGAAGCATGTTAGGCAGGTAAGCATGTATTTTCATTTACAAAGATCACTTTGCTATATGGGCAAAGGATCTCAGGAAGGCAAATATGGAAGAAGCAAGGCAGTTTAGGCAGCTGTTGCCATACTGCAGGCAAGATGCTGTTGGATCAGGACAGGGATGTAGAGATGTAAGATGCTTTTTAAAAAAAAAAACAAAAAAACAAAGAAAGAAAAGGTCTTATACAATGCAGGCTGGCCTGGCACTATGCAGTCCTGGCTGGCCTTGAATTTAGTGATACTCCTGCCTCAGTCTCCCTCCTGCCCCTGCTTCAGTTGGGATTACAGGGGTGTAACACCACATTGGTTTAAGAATTCTACAAATACTAAATACTTCCTTTCCTTCCTCTCTCTCTAGGGCTACGTAGTCCAGGTTGGCCTTGAACTCACAACAGAGTTCTCACTATGGAGCCCAGGCTGGCCTTAAATTTGCCATGATTCTCCTGTCTCAGCATCCCAAATGCTGGGATTACAGGAACGGGCCACACCTGGGATCTACACACACCTTTTTTTGGTACCAAGAATTGAACTAAAGAGCCTGAGCTTGCCAGGTGGGCACTGTACTGCTGTGATATCTCCCTGGCTACACATACTTTTTTTTTGTTTTGTTTTTGGTGTTTTTGATACAGGGTCTTTGCTATGCTGCACAGGCTGGCCTTGAGCTTACTTTGTAGCCCAAGCTGGTCTCCAACTCACAATGATCCTCCTGCCTCAGCCTCCTGAGTGCTGAGATTACAGGGGCACACCACCAGGTGTCACCACACCCGGTCTCAACTGCAGGCTGGCACTCATGCTGGGGATTAGAACCCTGGTCCCCGAATCTGCCTGAGCAAGTGGTTTAATCCACTGAACTATCTGGCTGGTCCAAAAGAGGTTTTAAAGAACAATTTTAAAAAAAGAAAAACAATGATAGAGTTTCAAAATAGGATGAGAAATTAAGAATAGTTCATGTATTGCATATTGTCTTTTTTTTTTTTTTTTTTTTTTTTTTTTTTTTTTTTTTTGTCTTTTTGAGACAGGGTCTCACTATGCAGTTCAGACTGGACTTAAGCTCACTTTGTAGCTCAGGCTGGTCTTGAACTCACAACAATCCTCCTGCCTCAGCCTCCCAAGTGCTGGGATTACAGGCCTGCGCCACCACGCCCGGCTGCATATTGTCTTCTAAGTAGTTGCTCAGATTACAAGATCAAGGCTGTAGAGGTTTTGTCACAGAGATCAAAAGTATTATTTATATATTGTCAAGGTTCAAGGTACAATTTTGGGGCCAGAGAGCCTACTCTGTTCTTTTTCACTTAATCCAGAACATTGCCAATTTTCTTAGGGAGTCTCCTTGCCCTCCAAAGCAAAAGTATATATATTTCTTTTTTTTTTCTTTTATTTGAGACAGCCTCTTGCTATGCAGCCCTAGGCTGGCCTCAAACTTACAGTGATCCTCCTGCCTCAGCCTCCCAAGTGCTAGGATTACAGGCATGTGCCACCACACCTGGAAGATTATATATATATATATATATTCTAGACAAGGTTTTTTGGTCTTTTTTTTTTCAACCTCTCCTTCATTCCTTTCTTAAGGTAGAATAAACCTATGTAGTACACGCTGACCTTAAACTTATGGCAATTTTCCTACCTCAGCCTTTGGAATGCTGGGATCACAGAAGTGTAAGTATTAGGCTAGAAAAAAAAAAGGTGTTTTTTTATTTTTTGGTGGAACTGGGGATTGAACTTAGGCCCCTGCGCTTGCCAGGCAAGCACTTATTCCACTGAGCCATCTCCCTGGCCCTGAAAAATAGTTTTAAAATGTGACTTTGGGTTCTTTGACGTAGATTGAACAAAACACTGAGAACATATCACTGTCAATGAGCACTGCTGGCTCCTCTTTCATCCTTGGCTTGAGTAGAAGCAGCTTTGCAGGGGCCAAGACCATTCTGACTCCCCCAGGAAGGGTGCTAGCCAAAGCCATGCCCTGTGACTGCTGTCACCCAACATGAACCTTAAATTCCACTTGCAGACAAGGCCCACCTCTTACCTAAAACCAAGGAAGTCACCCTGCTTTATTCTAGCCAAAAAATGAGGTGATGAAGGTTAAGTGTAGAGGGGTGACCATGAGGCTGGGCTAGAAGAGCTCCAATGGTTAAAGCACCTAGACATGCCAGGGGCAAAGTGTTCTGAAGAAAGAGTCTGAAAACCACCCATGGTTAGATTTAGTGAGGAACGGGGCATTCATAAACTTCTGTCATCTTCTCTCCAATTTCTTTGGAGCCCCATGTGGTGGTTTGGTCAAATATAAATCTGGAGCAGACAAGTTTAGGCTTGAGGCCAAGAAAAGAACCCAAGTACAATAACTTTGACAAACTGTTTATTAAATTTTCAATCATTATAGAGTTTTGATATCTCTTATTGCAGCCTAGACTCTCAAGATCAGAGGGGTGGTAAAGTGGCAATAGTGAACTTCGGTATCTGGTCTCCCAAAAGTACCTGCCGTTCAACCCCTGATTCTTCAATGGCTGCCAGGCGGATCACCCCTCCACTGGAACCATCCCGCTCCATGGCCAAAGCAAGAGCTGCAGATAAAAGCAGGTGGCTCTGGAGTTTGTTGGCTTAGCTGGGGTAGGGAGTCCTCAACCTCACAGGTGCAAAAAACAAGTTCTTACCATTGGCAGTGAACTGTAGACACTCCTCCTTGGTCATGCCTTTCCGATAGGTAGCATCGACATAGCCATAGATGTATGAGCTCCCGGAACCTCCAATGGCAAAGGACTGCCTTACCATCATACCACCCATGGGAACTGAGTAGACCTGCCAGATGGAAGGAGAAAAATCACCAGTTGTACCTTTCTCTCAACAGAAGTACAGTTACCTGTCTGTTGTGGGATAGGTCTGGGGAGAATGAAGAGTAAGTAAGGCTAGGCGTGGTGGCACACACTTATAATCCCAGCACTTGGAAGGCAGGAGGACTGTTTTGAGTTCGAGACCAGCCTGGGCTACACAGTGAGCTCAAGGCCAGCCTGAACTGCATAGCCAGACTCTTGTCTAAAAAAGACAAGAATGCCAGGCGTGGTGGCGCATGCCTGTAATCCCAGCACTTGGGAGGCTGAGGCAGGAGGACTGTTGTGAGTTCAAGACCAGCTTGAGCTACAAAGTGAGCTTAAGGTAATCCTGAACTGCATAGCGAGACCCTGTCTCAAAAAGACATTAAAAAAAAAAAAAAAAAAAAAAAAAAGACAAGAATGATCTAGAGACTGAAAAGAGAAAATAGCTGGGGTAGAGAGGGCATTAAATGTCTGACTCCAGTTTCTGAGATGCTCTAACCTGCCCTCCTTCCTGAGGGTCCCAGCCTGCGACGATGATTCCTGCCATAAGCTCTTCCCGGTATCGGTAACACATCTCCTTAAACAGGCTAGCTGCTGTGTGTACCAAGGGAGGCTCATTCAATTCAATGCTAGAAATGGGAGTGAAAGGGAGTGACAGAGAAGGCAGTATCAGGACCTGGGAGTTAAAACATTAAGCAGCTTAGGTCCCACCTCCCTTCAGATACTCGCTCTTCCCCGCTCCATAAGCACCTGTGGAAACCAAGCTGATAAGTAACAGCATCTGCTACTGCCTGGGTATCAGCGGCTGAACCTGAGCGGCAGCAGAAAATTCGGTCATGAATAGGAGTCAGCTTGTCAGTCACTCGATTGGCGATGTAGGACCTGTAGGATGGCAGAATAGTGAAGGAAGAAACCCCATCTCCATCTTATCACTATCCTATCCTCAGGACTCAGAGATTCTAGTATTGCCTTTTGGTTCTCATCCAAAGTAAAGGAACCCTGATGAAGGTCAAACTTTTATTTCTTTTGGCAGAACCGGGGATTGAACTCAGGCCCTTGCGCTTGTCAGGGAAGCGCTTATTCTACTGAGCTATCTCCCCGGATCCCCAGGACAGACTTTTAGATTGTAAGGATTCCACAAAAGGACGACAGAAACTAGAATTAGGAGCTGGCGCAAATCTTTTTTCAGGGAAGGGAGAGACCTCTCTTCCTACAGTACTCTGTGAAGGCTAAAAATGGGCTAACACCGCTGGGGGTGGAACTCAATGGTAAATGCTTGACTCTGGATTCCACCACCAGAACAGGGGTGATGGCTGCGGGACACTAACGGGTAGGTAGGAAGAGAAGATAGGAACACTACAAATCTGTGCCCAGCTCACCCTGTGGTTGTTCTGGAGTCCGCCCCCAGAACCACGCCCCCGTCAAACTGCACAGCCATGATCGTGGTCTGGGCAAGGAGGAAAAAAAAGAGTGAGTCCACATTGTCTTGTATATACAATCCTCAATCATCTCACCCAGATCCCAGAATACAGCATTCGAGCTCCATGGACTCATTTTCAAGTATCGGGCGGCGGAGGAGACTTAACACTGCCCAGAATACCAGAATTCCGACCCTCAAAGTTCAGAGGTTTCCTCACCCCGCAGGATTTTAGAATTTTGCGCTTTGAGCACCCTGCTCCTCCCACCACGATCGCACACCTCTCCGACATCCTCCGCATACCCCTCTGCCTAGAGCGTAACGCACAGCCTCCCTTCTCCCATGTCCACTCCGACTTCGTTTTTCCACAGCGCACATCTCCTGAGCCGTAATAACTTCCTCACCCCTGTGGAGACTTCTCGGTTTTCCCAGTCTGGGGTGATGGCCTCCGGCCCCCAGGCGGGTGCAGGTCCCACTCCTCCAGCTCTTAGCACGGTAGCCGCCATTTTTCTCCTGGTGCTACCACAAAGCAACTGTCGTAAAGCGCTCTGTCACTCTCTTTAGTCAATCCCAGAGGAATTCTGGGAGCGAAACTATGTCATGGTTGACGGCAGAAGGGCAAAGAGAGGACGTCTGTTTTGCGACAGGGAGCGTCTGATCGAAGTGTGGCAAGGAACGAGCCAAAGCAGTAAAAAAATAAAATGAAAAACAAAGATCTTATTGGCTTAAGCCAATCTATCTGTTTGGAGCGATAGCTTAAAGAGCCCATACGATAGACTTGAGAGTCTGAGTTAGAATGATCATGCCACATGCTAGAAGTGGGAATTCTGTTTAACACATTTTGAAAAAATGATTGTTTTCTACACCAGCTGCACCATTTTATATTCGTAGTCATGTATGAATTTTCTAATTTCTAGGCAACCTCACCAATGTGTGATATTTCTTTTGTTATTTGAGACAGGGTTTCACCATGTAGTTAAGGCTGGTCCTGAATTCACTGTGGATCCCAGGCTGGCATTGAACTCACAGCAACCCTCTTGCCTCAGCCTCTTAAGTGCTGAGATCACAGGTATGGGCTACCCTACACCCAGACAATGAGTAGATGTAAGTGCTGTCTTGCCGTTTGGATTTGTATTTCTCTAAAAATTAGTGATGTTGGGTGTATTTCCATATGCTGATTGGTCATTAGCACACTGTATTTTCTCTGGAGATCCTATTCAAGTACTTTGCTCTTTGTGTGTGTGTGTGTGTGTGTGTGTGTTTTAAGATAGGGATTGCTCTATAGTTCAAGCAGCCCTGAATTATTATATAACCCAGGTTGGCCTCAAACTTGCTAATTTGCTGCAATCCTCCTGCCTCAGCTTTCTGTGTGCTGGAATTACAGGGGTAAGTTACAATAGCTGCTCATTTAAATTGTTGCATTGCAAGTGTTTTTATATTCTACTTAACAGAAACATGAGATATATATTTGCAAATATTTTTATCCTATTAGCTTGTCTTCTCACTTTATTGGCATCTTTTCTTTTTTCTTTCTTTTTTTTTTTTTTTTTTGTCTTTTTGAGACAGGGTCTCACTATGCAGTTCAGGCTGGCCTTAAGCTCACTTTGTAGCTCAGGCTGGTCTCAAACTCACAGCAATCCTCCTGCCTCAGCCTCCCAAGTTCTGGGATTACAGGCATGTGCCACCACTCCTGGCTTTTATTTTATTATTTTAAATTTTCACTGGGTATATAGTTGAGTGGCTCAGTGGCTGCCTGGCAAGCATAGGGTCCTGAGTTTGATTCCTGGTATCCTAAATTTTTTATATTTTTGTTGAGACTAGAAGTGTGTGGCACTATGCTAGGCTTAAAAGATTATTCTTTCCCCACTGAAAGGTCTTGACACCCTTTTTAAAGATCAATTGGCTCTCAGCCAGATGTGGTAGCACATGCCTATAGTGCCAGCACTGTGTGGCAATTCTTTTTTTTTTTTTTTCTGCCCCGAGATTTGGGTTTATTCAGCTCCCCCTCCCCCCGATTGAAACGGAAGGCTGTAACATGTCCCAAGGGACCAAACCATACGCTGTGGACCTGGAGTACTCCCATTCCCCCGTAGAATGTTGCTACCTCTGGGGTGGTGGGCAACTGCGCTAATCATGGAGAGAAGTGGAAGGGATTTGCTGGGTGCTGGGTCTCTGGAAGTCAGGGCTCAACTCTGGCTGTCTCCTCCTCTTCCTCTGGGTCGGGAGGCGCAGGGAGTAGGGAGATATAGAACTCATTGACTTTTGTGTCCAAATGTCGGCCACGCCAAGGAGCCACCAAGTTAAGGATGCCGTCATGGGAAAGGGCAGCACAAACCCGCCAGGGGTCCACATCAGCAGGCAGGACGTAGGTGTGGCAGAACTCTCTGGACATGAAGCCGTGGCGGTCCAGGCCCTGGGGGTGCTGGGCGGACACCTCCAGCGATTGTCCACCGTCCTCACAGTGACCTTGTCAGGGGTAAAGTGGCTCATGTCCAGAAATGCCTGGAAGTTGCCCTCACTGAGCCTGAGCTCCGATGCCCCTGCCCTGCTGCCCTCCCCAGCTTGGGCAGCCCAGAGCCACACATAGTAGCCATGGTAGAGGGTGGGGGTCAGGATCTCTTTGAGCAGGAGGCCTTCTCCAAAGCGCTGCTCACCCAGGCAGCTCAGGTTGGCAAATTCGTACTCAGCGGTGGCCGAGTGGGCATGTGGCACTGAGCAGCCAGACATGGTTGCTGTCACCCTGGTCTGAGCTGCAGCCCCAACAGGAGAGCAGGACCCCTCTAGATCTGTGTGGCAATTCCTGACGCATCACGTGATGCCCGGGGAAAACAAGGTAACCTGGAAATTCAGCTAGTTCCTTAAGATTATCCAAAAGTTGGAGCAGACAGTGTGGACTCCAAGCAGATGCAGTAGAGACACACATCCCTCTGAGGAAATGCTATAGTGCTGATGGGCAAGAACCCCATTATGTGCAGTTGCTAGATAAACTGTTGCCTCATACCTGAGGGAATGTGGGCTTTGTGTTCACCAAGGAAGACCTCACTGAGATCAGGGATATGCTGCTGGCCAATAAAGTGCCAGATGCTACCTGTGCTGGTGCCAATGAACCATATGTACTCACTGTACCAGCCCAGAACACTGGTCTGGGGTCCAAGAAGACCTCCTTCTTACAGGCTCTGGGCATCGCTACTAAAATAACCAGGGCACCACTGAAATAGTGATGTTGCTCATCTCCCTATTTATGTTGATCCTCTCCCTATTCTTTGGACTGATCTCAGGTGTTCCACAATGGCAGCCATCAACAGCTCCAAAGTGCTTCACATTACAGAGGAAACTCTGTGTTCTCACTTTCTAGAAGGGTGTCTGCAATGTTGCCAGCGTTTGTCTACAGACTGGTCACCTCCCTGTTTCATCAGTGCCCCATACTATCATTAGTGGGCACAAGCAGGTCCTGGCTTTGTCTGTGGGAACTAATTATACCTTCTCACTTATTGAAAAGGTCAAGGCCTTCTGGGCTGATACATCTGCATTTGTGGTTGCAGCTCCTGCTGCTGTAGCCACCCCAGTCAACACTGAAGCCAAGCAAGAATCAGAGGTGTCAAATGAGGATATGGGATTTGTTCTCTTTGGTTGATCACCAAAAAGCAAACTACTCAGCTTGCCTGATTTGCAAAAGAAGGAATAAAGGCATAAGTCTCTTAAAAAATGATCAGTGAACCATCCTCCAAGTGCCTGACAGTGACACATACCCGTAGTCCCAGCTAACCAGGAGGATGAGATCACAAGTTCAAGGTCAGCCTGGTGAATTTAGCAAGACCTTATCTTTAAGGGGTGGACTAGGGATGTAACTGAGGACCAGGCCCCAAATTCAGTTCCAAGAACTGCAGAAAAAAAGAATAATAATAAGAAGAGAGGGCCAGCCAGATAGCTCAGCGGACTAAAGTGCAGAGTGCAGGGGCCGGTGTTTTCATCCCTGGTGTGCAGTGCAGGCCCTGCCCCTGGGGTGTGCTGAGAGGTGATTGAGACTAGGTTTGGTGGTATACCTGTAATCCCAGCGTTTGGGAGGCTGAAAACAGGAGAATCACTATGAGTCCGATCTATGTAGTGAGACCCTATAGACTCCATACTAAATACATTTTTTTTTTTTTTTTTTGTCTTTTTGAGACAGGGTCTCACTATGCAGTTCAGGCTGGCCTCAAGCTCACTTTGTAGCTCAGGCTGGTCTCGAACTCACAACAATCCTCCTGCCTCAGCCTCCCAGTGCTGGGATTACAGGCCTGCTCACCCACACCCGGCTTCTGTGCCACCACACCCGGCTACTAAATACATTTAATAAAAATCATTGTTTAGGTATATGGATCTCATTTCTATATGAATTTTAGGATTATCCCATTCATTTCTGCCCAAACAAAAAAAGCTATTAGCACTTTTTTAGGTATTGTATTTACTCTGTGGATTAATTTGGGGAGTTATTTTTTGTTTTATTTTGCAATATTGGGGCTCAAACTCAGGTTCTCATGCATACTAGGTAAATATTCTACCAATGAGTTACTCCTCCACTCTTAATTTATGTCTATGAATTTTTCCATTTTATATTTCCATCTGGCTGGTTGTGGAGGCACACACCTATCATCTCAGGATTCAGACGGCTGAGGCAGGAAGATCTCCATGAGATCTAGGCTAGCTTAGGCTGCATAATGAGAGAGACCCTATCTCAAAAAATGACAATAAGAAAACAGAATGCAACACAAACCAACAAAGTCAATAACTTACTAAGGCTGAGCTCAACTTGGGATCCTCCTGCCTCAGGCTCCCCAGAGCTATGATCACAATCAAATACCATTATGCCCAGCTGGCTTCATTCTCTCTGTCTCTCTCTTTCTCTCTCCCCCCCCCCACTACTGGGGATTGAACTCAGGACCTTTCACTTGCCAGGCAGGCACTTAAGCCTACTGAACTATCTACCCAGTCCTTTCATTCTTGATTTTCATCATTTCATGTCTTCTTTCTTTTTTTCACTGTCCACCTACCTGAACATTTCTCCATGTGTGCATGGGTAGTGCCGGGGATTTAACCAAGGACCTTGCACATGCTTAGCAACCTAGCCCAGGGTTTGTCTATTTAGATGATCTATTTTATTTTTATATTTATTTATTTATTTTTGGTGCAGAGTCTCACTATGCAGCTCAGACTCTTAGTGATCCTCCTGTTTTCTGCCTCCTTCATGCTGGGATTACCAGCGTGCACCACCATGCCCAGACTTAGATGATCTTTTTAAAGAGCCAATTTTGGGGGTTGGAGGTATAGCTCAGTGGCAGAGCTCTTGCCTGGCCTGCAGGAGGCCCTGGATTTAAGTCTCAGCACTGAAAAAATAAAAATAAGATATTGTGTCTTTTTTCCCCCCTTGTTCTCTGCTCTAGTCTTTATTTCATTTATTTTTGAATTTATTTATTTATTTTTGGGTACCAGGAATTGAACTCAGGACCTCAAGCTTGGAAGACAGGCAATACTGTACCACTGAACTAAGTCCCTGGCCCCTATTTATTTAGTTATTGAGATAAGATCTAGCTATGTAGTTCAGACTAACCTTAAACTCATGGCAATCCTCCTGCCTCAGCCTCCTGAATGCTGAGATTATAGGCATATGCCACTGTGACCAGCCTTCCTTCTGATTTCTCTAGGTTTAATTTGTTCTTATTTTTCTAGTTTAAAGGAGGAAGTTATTTGTCCTCTTGGAGAAAAGTATTTTGGACAGAGGGAATAGTAAATACAAAAGTCGGGAGGCAGGATAATGCCTGACATGTTTAGTGGATATTGAGGTCCTTTTGGCTGTTGCAGGTAAAAACTTTACAAAGTATTTTCTCACTGGAAAGATGATCCTGAAAATTTCCTGTTGAGCATTAAACAATTTGAGTCCTACTGCATGGGAGGCCATTGGAAAATTTTGAGAAGGGAAGTGATATAAGATCTGCATTTTTGTTGTGGTTTGGGGTAGGGTCTCACTTTGTAAACCGGGCTGGCCTCAAACTTGCAGTGATCCTCTTGCCTCAGCTTCCCAAGTGCTGGGATTACAGGAGCTCATCACCATGCTTGGTTTATGATCTACATTTTATTTTATTTTTTTAGTCTTTTTGAGACAGAATCTCATTATGCAGGTCAGACTGGTCTTGAGCTAACTTTGTAGCCCAGACTGGCTTTAAACTTACTATGGTCCTCTTAGCTCAGCCTCCTGAGTGCTGGGATTACAGGTGTGCACCACCATACCCAGCTGATCTACATTTTTTTTTTTTTCCAACAGGAATCAACTCATAACCTTGCACTTGCCAGGCTAAGCTATCTCCTTTGCACTGATCTACATTTTAAAAGATTTTTTTTTACATCATTGACAATACATTATGGGCAGGAAAAGGATGGGCAGGAAGACAATTAACGGTATTGCAGCTAGTTATGGTTGTGCATGCCTGTAATCTTACTACTTGGGAGGCTGAGGCCAGATTAGGCTATATAGCAAGACCTAGTTTCCAGGAAGTACACAAATAAATTTTGTAGTAATCTGAGTAATACATAAGATTTCTTTGAACAAGAGTAGTAGTAGTAGAGAAAGTAGAAAATGGTCAGATGGAATGCTCATGTAATGAAAGGGACAGAAGAATCTGTATGGTATACAGATTTTTGTCCAGGTTTTTGTCCTATGGACCTGGAAGAATACAGTTGTTATTTATGGAGATGGCAGACTATGAAGGGAGTATTTTGGGAGAAGGAGAAACTGAGAGAAGCTCAGTCTGAACATGCCAATTTTCTATGCCTTGTGGACATCTAAGTGGAATTGCAGAATAGGTAAGTATGTATAGATAAGGTCCTGGAGTCCAGAAGAAAGTGGCTTGGAGTATAATTTGGGAGCTCAAATTGGTCAAGCTCCTTCATGCTCACTCTCGGGGGACTGGCCCAGGAAAAATACACATTTGTGGCTGAGCACTTGCTTGGTGCGAGGCGCGGGGCACAGGCTTGAGGCTTTGGTAGTGGAAGGCAGAGGTGTTATTTACGGAAATGGAGAACATGGGTAGAGATGCACTTCTGGGACGAAGTTATTGGGATCCTTGTTGGACACAGTGGGATCCTGTTGCAGGGTCTGTGTGAGAGGCCAGGAAAGCCCTGTCTTCTGTCTGTGCGGCAGTGAAGCTGGCAGGACAGGTCTAGGTTAGAGATCAGGTGTTGGGAATGGAATTCACTACAGTTGTTGAAATAGGCCCCAAGGGGAGATTGCATCCCGGCTACCGGGAACAGAGATGGTACATCTTTCCATATTTTTCCCTTGGTAAGAGCCTGCAATCATCACAGAAAACGCCTGCCAAAACCCACTTTATTTCTCTCAGCTCCTCAGGTCTTCCAGGGACAGCCTTCTTCTGAGCGTCTAGGCCGGGGCGGGGCTTCGCGACGTTGACGTCACCGAGGACCGGGCTCTCCGGACGCCCCGCCCCCCGGTGACCCGGGCGGGTTCCTGCGGCGCTAGCCCGGGCTGCGCGGATCCCCCTGCCCACAGCGCGCTTTTCCTGCCGCCGCGGTCCTCAGGCCAGCTGTAGCAGGCCATTCCCGGCCAGCAGGACCTGGGTGCGGTTGTAAACCTGCTCCAAGATGCCGGCAGCCCCGGCCAGCGCAGCCCGCGCGTCCGCCTCTCCGGCTGCAGGACACGCCAGCTCTAGCAAGCGGTCGCGGCTCGGGAGGGCGAGGAAGGCGAGGCGGGCGGCCTGACGGACGAGCCAGGGGTGGTGCGGGGCCAGGGCGGTGAGGTAGGCGTCGCCACACTGCTCGCCCGCGTCATCGGGGCCTCGGAGCGTCCCTGTCGCCACCCGGTAGAGGCAGAGCTGGGACCAGCGCAGCGCGCGGTGCAGCAGGAGCAGCGTCCGCGAGCCGGGGGCCTGGGCCGAGGCCTGGGGGACGGTGCCGGGCGGCCCAAGAAGCCCGGCGCTCCGTTCCCACGAGGCCATGGTCGCCAGTGACCTGTAGTGCGCCGCATCGGGGCCCTGCACGAGAGTCTCGAGGGCTGTCACCTTGACGAAGGCCTCGTTCGCGGCAAAACCGACGATGGAGCCCAGGGGAGTTAGGAGCCTGTGTGTTTGGTGAGGGGTGGCGAGGGTTTGGGAGAGGGTGAGTGAGCCGTGAAGACAAAGAGGCGGGGACTGGTTTCGGGGAGGGAAACCACAAACCTGACTAGTTCCCTCCATCCTGCCAGGTACTGCGACAACTCCACATCCCCTTCGGGCTTCAGACTGGCCCGGAAGGGCCTTGTCATGCGGCCCAGCATTCCCTGAGGCCCCAGACACTGTGGCTCTTCCCACCCTGGGGCCACCAGGTGTCCCGACTGGTGCTGGTCATGGGGATAGACCTGAGGGGTAGAGGGCAAGAGCAGAGACCCTAATCTGCTGGGTCTGCTTAGCCAGCAGCCCCACCGGGCTCTGAAGAAATTGTTCTTAGGGTCTAGCTGGGATTTCTCCTGCAGTACTTACTGCTTCTGATGGGACAGGGAAGAGGAAGAAGAGGACCCACCCTTCACCAGATCCTCGGAGGGCTCCCTTCCCCTGTTCAAGGTTTTATTTGGAGCTCCCAGGTCCAGCCCTGTCCCGAGGAGCTACCTGCAAGGGCAGCGGTCCTTCCGAAACACAGGACTGGGCCCCGGGTCTGCAGCCTGACAGGACGTCTGGGTACAAAACATCAGAATGGTCAGGGCTCCAGAAGGGGGCTTGGTTTCCCAAGGTTTGGAGTCCTGGACTCTTTCCTGAGCAAGTGAGAGAAGGGGCCACTCACGGAGGATCCGAGCACTCAGATAAACCATCAGCAGGAAGATAGCCAGAGCAATTGTGTGTCGGAACCAGCGCCGCAGAGCTGGAGGAGGCAGCGCAGTCCCCATGGCTGCTGCTCTTGGAACACCGGCCTAGAGGCTTGTCAGTGTTCCTTCACCTCCACAATGGGAAAGAAATCTGTGGTCCCCCGAGGCACAAAGGGTTAATAATTAACCTCTTTAAGGCCCCCTTCACTGTGTCCTTTGCCCTAGAGGGCAGTTAACTCAGGATGAAGGACAAAAAGATTTTGGGGATTTCATAGCAATACTGCCTTGTTTCCTTTTCCTGTGCAGCTAGCTCTACCAAGAGGCTGGCCTGAGTATTGAAGAGAGGCTGGGCTTAGAACCAGCTCCCTTACTGGCCATGGTGTGGGCCCAAAATTAACTGTAGGCTTAACTTGAGGAAAATAATAGATTCATTGTAACCCTCACAGGAGGATTAAGATAATATATATAAAAACACTGTAAATGGAAATGCTTCCTCATAAATCTTATTAAGTGGGAAGGGATGTTTTCTGGGATTCCAATAGGCATCTAGGGCTTTTGCACTAAAGTACATCCCCAGTTGGTTTTTTGTTTTGTTTTCTGAGACTGGGTCTCTCTGAGACATTACATTGCCTAGGCTAGGTTCAAATTTACAGTCTTCCCCCCCTTAGCCACCCAGAGTGTCCCCATGCTTGAATTATGGGTATGTGCCCCATACTCAGAAAGGAAAACTCACTTCTAAATTCTCTATCCTATCCCCAGGAGACCTTGTCTTTATTGGGCTATGGGAGCTATTGATCACGTAGAATGTGTAATTGAAAAAATATGGTGAATATTTAAATTTTTAAAATTTATTACTGTAGAGCCAGGTGTGGTGGCACACACCTGTAATGCCAGCACGCAGGAGGCTAGGGCAGGAGGATCACCACAAATTCAAGGCCAGCCTGGACTACATAGTGACTTCAAGACCAACCTGAACTACATAGTGAGACCATGTCTCAAAAAGCCAAAACAAATTATTTCAGCAAAAGACAATACCATTAATTCCCTTCAGAATACTTCTCTTCATTTTTTTTTTTTTTTTTTTTTTTTACTGTCCACACAAATGTTTATTTGTCATGAGAATCTAACTATTCCTTAGCCCACATATTCATGTTTCACAGTCCAGGAACATTGATCAGCAACCAATGTCTATGGAACTCAATCCAAAGAAACCTTTTATTCCTACATCACTTTGCACTCTGAAAGAAACCAGCCTTCCTCATTTCTTCAAAATCTTTCATGGAATCATAATTTCTGTAGAAATCGGCATATGCCCTCTTTCTTGGTTCAGCCACACCAGACTTATAGAGAGCTGCAACCCCCAGGGAGACAATGAATGCTCCAACAACATGAATCCGCAGGCGCCTAGCCAGAAGCCCCCCTGCATCTGGGGTTTTGCCAACGCACCGGAACTAAGGGTTGTTACCGTCCTCCACACCAAGGTCCTCCTTCTCTTCAGTTTGAACATATTTTTTTTCCATTTATTTTTATTTTATTGAAATACAAATGTCAATCAGACAGTTTCAAAACACCATAACCATACAGAGTCGATGAAATAATACATTGCAAACTGTTTTCATAACGTTTTGGTATTGTACAAGGTTCATACATGATATTATATTTACAGGTTTTTATATAGCTGAATTATCAAAGATTCAATAATTATTTACCTAGTGGATGACCATAGCACTAAAAGCCGACATAATATCCTGTCCCACCACCAATAGTGCAGATCTTGCCTCTCATAGAATTATGTAGAAGCACAGCATTATCTATCCCAACTGTACTGTCTATACACACACAGGATGATTTTTTCTTTCTACAACCCTTCCTTTGTCTACACC
>PVKA01032318.1:0-25408 GCA_004027165.1 Ctenomys sociabilis
GTTTGTAGTTATTTGTCTAAGTTGTGATCATTCTTTTTTTTAATCCAGGGTGTTATGGTTTGTGTTTAGGTGTCCCCCCAAAACCTCATGCAGTCATGGGGTAGATTCTGGAGTCTGTAATTTATTCTTGATCCAGTGCCCTGGAGCAGATATTCTGCATTACAATGTAAAGTGGGGTGAGGAGAGACTAGCTAGCCTCATGAGTTGCTGCCACTCCCCTTGCTCTTTTTGCTTTATTCCACCAACAGGAAGGGCTGCTCTCTGCCACTTGCTGCTCTGCCTTGGGGCTGGCTGACTATGAACTGAAATCTCTATTAATTGTGAGCTCAATAAACCTTTCCTTCCTTCAAAAAAAAAAAAAAAAAAAAAAAAAAAAAAAAAAAAAAAAAAAAAAAAAAAAAAAAAAAAAAAAAAAAAAAAAAAAAAAAAAAAAAAAAAAAAAAAAAAAAAAAAAAAAAAAAAAAAAAAAAAAGGAATTATCTTGAGAAGTCCACCAAAATCATCATATTTAAAGATAAAGGACAAAAGTAACTTATAAAAATAACCTCGTCTGGGGCCAGGGAGATGGCTTAGTAGAATAAGTGGTTGCCTGGCAAGTGCAAGAGTCTGAGTTCAAGCCCTGGTTCTGCCAATAAAAAATAAATAAACAAAGAAACAAACAAATAAATAAATAGCCTCTTCTAAGACCAGGAAAGATGTAAGGATACATATACTCACCACTACTATTCAACATGATACTAGAAGTTCTTGCTGAGCAGATAGGGAAAAAAAAAGGTATCCAAATTAGAAAAACTAAAATTATCCTGCCTGTATATGAGATAATCTTAATGACTGAAAAGCCTAAAAACCCCACCCAAGGGCAGATGAATATATTCACATATATTCTCAAATGGAACAGAAAGTGAAGAATTAAATTCAGTTCTCACATATATGATCAAATGGTACTTTGGAAAGTATGCAAGACTATATACAATGAAGAAAAAAGCAAGACTAGTCTCATCAACAAATGGTATTGGGAAAGTGAACAACCATTTGACAAAAGAAAAAAAAATGTATTTGAATCCTCACTTCCTATCACCTTCAAAAATAGTTTAAAGACCAAAACATAGACCTGAAACTATAAAACTGCAAGAGAAGAAATAGGAGAAAGACATCCGGATACTTAGTTTGGTACTTGTTAGATTATGCCACCCAAATCATAGACTAGATGAAACAAATAAACAAATAAAACTACATCAAACATATATCAAAGAGTGAAAAGGCAACCTACTTAATGAAAGAGAATATGTGTAACTTATAGATCAAAGGAAACTATCCAAAGAATGAAAAAGGCAAACTAATTAAAAATGAAAATATGCACAAATCATGCATTTGATCATAAATTAATAACCACAAAACATAAGGAACTTATATTCAAAGTTAACTCAAATGTTATGAATAATACATAATCTGACTGAAAGTGTGTAAGAGACCTTAATTGACCGTTCTTTAAAGATGATGTAAGAGTGGCCAGTGAGCATATGAAGAAATGCTCAGCAGCACCAATCATCAGAGAGATGCAAAGCAAAACCACAAGGATATACTACTTCACATTCCTTATAATGGGCATATTAGAGGAACAGAAGCTACCAAGAGTTAGAAAGGCACCAATTGCAGCACATGTGTGCTGTTTGTAGGGTGGTGCACTGGAACAAGCATTGTGGAAAAATGTATGGATCTTCCTCAAACAGTTAAAAGCAGAATTACCATAGGATATCCATTCTGCTTCTATATTCAGAGTAACTGGAAGAAAAATCTCAAGATGATATCTGTATCACCAACAGAACAATCATTCAAAGTAAACAAGAGGCGGAAGCAATATGAATTTAAAAATATGCATATCTGATGAAATAATATACAGTCTTGCAAACAAATAAATTATATCACATCTTAAAACACGGTTGAAGTGTTAGAATGTAATGCTAGGCACAGAGAATCGGTCATGGGCCATCACTGTACTATCGCGCTCCCATGAAGTATCCGAAGTATTCAAAAATCGCAAAAAAATTAAAGGACAAAGGTGGTTACTAAGCACGAAAAGGGGTAATGGAAGATATAGTTAATGTTTAGTAGGCACAGAGCTTCAGCCTTGTAAGAGTGTAGGTTCTAGAGACCTGCTATAAAATAATATAAGCATATTTATACTTGAGATGTATGCTTTGAAGTGTTTAACATGATAAATTTATCATGTATTATTTACAATTAGAAAGAGATACTGTAAAGAATACAATTGTATATCCACATCTATATCCATATAGAAAATATCTGAATGTCTAAGTCTCATTTATTTCTTTCACTACAAAACAGCGTTAGAACATCAGTGCTCTCTGACATGAGAATAAGACAGCTAGAAGCACCTTGTCTGATACCTGACACCAAACCCAAAATTTTATTTTCTTATATTTTAGGATGTTTTAGATGAATATATTGCTCAGTCAAATTTACCTACTTTTAAATTCTTTGATGCAGTAAACAGGGATTCACGGATCAACTACAGCATACACAATGTACACCTCATATTCATTGTATTTTTTATGTTTCATATTTATATTTCCAGGTCCTTGGAAAAGCTGAAAATAGAAATAGAGATAAAGAGGCTGATTTCCTTTTTAGACACAACTCCTGGTGAATAGATATGAAAGATTATCAAATATAAATTACATACGGGTCACCTAGGCATATGCTGCACACGATAATGGGGCTGCGTAAAACTACCTCTCTTCCTGTTTTTGCCCCACCATCAGAAACATGGAAATGGCAAGAGAAACTGATAACTGGAGAAGTGTGCACTGTATATTCTCTCTACAATCAAGTGGGGAAGCATGGGGCAAATGTAATAGTGTAACAAAAGTCAGATCCCATTAGTAAAGGGGTGTAGAAGCCAGTTGGTTACAACTGCTTTCCCTTAAACTTCCGTCTCGTCTAATGCTGATGCTTTGATTATAGCTGTTCTCACTACTTAGAAATTTGTTCTTGCTTAGAGGCTGCCAGACCTTAGGTAATCATACAGGTGAAACCCTAACAAATACACCAGATTACATTTACATTCCTTTTTATCAAGACCCACTAGATCTTTTCTAGAAGGAAGATTATTTTACACATCAAGGTCTTAACTTCCTATTCTCAGTAGATCTTTAAGTGCCACCATAGCTTGTCTTTCTGTCCTAAATAAAATTAAAATTAATAAAACAGGCCACCCTCCAAAATCAGATGACATTATACAAATTGACAGAATGGGGGATACTGATGAAATTGTAGAAAGTAAATATTGTGTGGCCATTTTTGATACTTCTGCTAATGTTTCAATAGGTGTTTGAGATACTAGACAACAAATTAATAGTATGTCAGACTCTGAAGTACACTGAATCTTGTCCTTATCATCTTTATGGGAAGCCATTACTGGTGCCTCTTGGAGAAAAAACTTTGATTGTATTCATAATTGTCCTGTTGATGTTATCATTGGGCCCATGCATACTTAACTTCTTTGGCTTTGCCTCCTCCAGAACTAAAACTACTCACCTCTCCAAGACAAAAATGTCTGGTGTATATCTCAAAGGCCTTTATAAAGAACCTCTGGGAAGTATCTTTAACTGCTAGTCAAAAACTATAACCCCTTTCAGCCTGAAGAAGCTAGAGTGGTCATCATTCATGACTCCCTCATAGGCAGTCAGACAGGGCTCAGCCCTCATGGAGACAATAAGGAGGACAAGACCTTGCAACTGTGGGAGAGACAAGACACTCCTACTCTGGACCAGACCTCAAAACTAAAAAGTATCTGGGACTGATAATCACCTTGAGCAAACCAGGAAGAATCACTAATCCAACCCCCTACAGGAAAGGTCTCAGTTTATTCATGTCCACTTGCTATGTGACTTACTTTCCCATTTAGTCTTGAATTTAAAAAATTTTACCTGAGCAACTGTGCTTGTAATCTTATTTGTTGACCATAGTCTTGTCCTACCACATGTCCAACTACTGAGTTCCTATATTTTATACCTTAGACCTCACCTCATGGTTTTGTTCTATAAAAATTCCTAGAGAAGCCAGATTCCCAGATAACCCACTCCCTTTCTGTCCCCCTTTTAGACTGATGCTTTCTTTCCCCAGTAAATATATTCTGTTCTTAACCTCTGTTGTTTCTAAAATTCATTCTTTGGTTTTAGAGAACACAGACTTGTCCAGGTATTTTTCAGATTTAAAGTTTTATTCCCCTATATCACTGGGATTAAGGGTGCTGAGATTAAGGGTCGGTGACTGCTGGATCAGTCCACTGTTTGAATTGGCATCACGCTAATTGTAGCCTCTCATCCTTCTGGATAAAATAAAAGGGGCAAAAAAAATGCTTGTCCACAGCTTGTTGCTTTGCTACTTCTTGCCTGCTAAGAGTGTTTTCCTCTGCCATGGAACCCTATCTCAGAGCCAGCTGATTATGGATTGAAACTTCTAGACTGTGAGCTTGATAAATTAGACCTCAGGTATTTAATCTCTGCAATCAAAAAAAGTAGCTAAAACAACAGCCCAGGGAGATAGACACATCACTCACAAAAACATGAATCGGCCAAGCTTCCTGGTCTTCTTTCTCTTTATCCTTGCTCCCTTGCTTCCTGCTCTCTTCTTGTATACATATGGATGAAGAGGCCAAGTTTCTTTACTTAAGTTTCCCTAATTTCCCCATACTTCTTCCCTTTAGGGTACTTTACACCCTCTTTTTGCAGATATATGAAAAGAAGAGTTTCCCAAGGTAGAGAATTTCACTTTGCTCCACTCCCTAAACAAATCCACCATGAATCATATACTTGTCAGCTCACAGCAACTCATGGACCAAATTCCAAGTATGCCTCTTCCTTCATAAGGTCTGTGTTTCACCTTCCTCAGCCAGCCCCATCTTATTTGGCCTATGACTAGGCTTCTAAGCAAGACCAAATCCAGCATATGCTATATCTGGAACTGGTCTTGCACCTAAGCAGAGTAAAGAGCCTGCCTATGTGGTATTCCAGGGTAAAAAAAATGCCCTGCTATAATCACAGATTTACTATTTGGGGTTTAGATGTTTCACATTTATAATAGATCTACTAGCAAGTGATACTTTTTGAAAAGCAATTGATATTATAAACTGCCAAGACCATAATTTAATCTGGGTCATCAAAATGAAGCATACTGTTCTACAAAACAGGCTTTGTAGATTCCAGGTAAGATATGCCCAAGAGAAAAGGAGGGAAATACAGCGAGGTTAATTTCCTACTTGAGGAGTGCCCCAAACTCATCTGAATTACCAGAAACTAATCGAGAAAATATTCTGCAGAAGAAAAAAAATGTCCTGTGTGGTTTTATTTGTTTAGTAAACTATTGCTTTTATGGTTGTTTTACGTGAGTACCATCTTTAGTCAAGAGCTTTGAGAGTAAAAACAACTAAAGCTATTGAATTGCCAATTATTTACTGCCTCTGTTCTAAACTGCATGCATTTTTAAGGAATTCATCATTGGAAAACTGTTTGGCCTTAGGGCTTGGGAACCACCAATTTAAAAGACTAGAACTACGTCCACTTTTTAAAAGGAGTTTGAAACTGAGTGCATAAAGAGTAAGACTTAAATAAATGCTTCCACGGAGAGAATGCCAAGTGAGCCTATCACTGCATCACACAGTATTCATATCCCAAGGTCTCCCTGCTTGTCCAAGGTTGCCTATTTGATTCATTCAGTTCAGGAGATAAGTACAGTATGTGTAAAGAAAGGAAAGATAGCACACTGAAGAAACTAAAGCCCATTCTAACTCCATTAACTGGGTTTACACCAATTTTTAAAAAATAGGCTAACCAATATAAAACTGTATTTCTGGAAAATCTCTAATGATACCAAAATCTTCCTTTCATAGAGAACAACAATGTTCTGGGTACTTCCTATTGCTATCCCTTCCTCTAAGATCATCAGTTAGAATACCTTTTAGCACTGGACCTCCCACAGAACCTCAAAAAGACTATTACTTGTCACAGTTCACACCAACATCTTTATTACAAGCATTCAAGAAAAAGAAAGGAAGGCTCAGAAACAGGTCTCATGGAGATAAAGATAAGAATAGGTAGAATGTAGCAAATGTATCTGGCCAGGTGACCCAAAAGGAGAAGAGAAGATGGATTGAGTTCCCCTTGACTTTTCCATTTGCAACTTGCTAAAACCAGTGTGGGGGAGGACAAAGACTTTGATTCTTTCCTGAAATAGTAGAAAGAGGTAGAAAATGATTTAACAGAAAGTTTCTTCCATCAGAAGGTTGCTGACCAGGATTCTGCTTCTAACTCTATAGGAAGAGGGTCAGTTCAGCTTTGATTCCTGACCCAAAGCTCCTTATTGACAAGCCAAATGACTGTACAAAAATATTCCCTACAGTCTTTTTCACACCAGGTCCCTCTAACCCACAACCAAATGTATTTATAAGCAAAATAAGCTCACAAAAGAAAAAGAAAATTAAAAAAAAACTAAACTTTTAGAATCCAAGAAAATTAATGCAGTTTGTGGATGCGAATTTCTTCAGATTGCACACAGTGATATGACTCTAGAACTGCAATTAGCATCCTGGAAATTTCTTCTACCTAATCCTGAACCATTATAGTTCAGTTAAAGGTTGTTAAGCTTTTAGGTACTGAACTATACACTTTTGTGCCAAGTGTAGAAATCACTCAAGGCACATTTGAAATTTTATGGCTCCAATGATGTCAGCTCACGAGATGGACTATTTCCTTTGGAAAATAGAGTCCTTGAGGGCGACAGACCAGACAGAGGGCCAACTTTTAGTTATGGCTCAAGTTACATAGACACTGCACCTTAAATAATTCAAATAATGTGATCATATGTGGGTCTCATCTGTGGCAACAGACTGAAGTGAAACCAAATATGTCCCAATCCATACACTAATCACTGTTCAATGGCAGAGATGTGGAGGAGAGTCCATTAGGCCAGTCAGTCTGGAGGCTCCCACCAATTAAGCACTGAGCAGATACTCCATTCTGGTTAAAATGCCTATTTTCCATCCAACTGAGAGTTCATAAATGGAAGCTCACCCATTGACTCATTAGACAAGGGGTAGGATGGGAGTCCAAACCAAGCAGCAAGCAGCAGCTGAAAAAAAGTGAAATAGCTTATTTTGATAAGGTACCTAGTATGTATCGATACTGCTACAGTGTGATTATACTTACATTTACTCAGAGGAGCTAGAGGCTAGGGAGTGACAGTAATACAGTTCTCTCAAGGGAGAGATTTGATGTCAGTTCATTAGGGCAGTTAGGTTAGTTAGCCAGATAGCTCAGCAGACTAAAGCGCCTGCTTAGGCAGGGTGCAGCGGCCAGGGTTCAATCCCTGGAGTGTGGTGCCAGCTGTACCCAGGGCGCACTGAGAAGGTGATTGAGACTGGGCATGGTGGTACTCGCCTGTGATCCCAGCGTTTGGGAGGCTGAAAAGAAGAGAATCACTATGAGTCTGATCTATATAGTGAGACACTATAGACCCTGTACTACATTAAAAAATGGGGAGAGGGGTCGGCGTTTACCTTGTGCTGCAAAGTTTGAGAATGAGGAATGTAGTTATTTGTAAGAATAAGTCCATAGTCAAAAGTGTCCCTGAAGAAGGTGTTTGTTCAAACAAAGCCTCCAATAAGAGACCAATAAACAGCATGGATTTGAACACCTTTTTAAAGGTATTTCCACAAACTACACTTTAGCGTATCATAATAACACTGTCTCTTATCCAATCTGGCAACTTTATTTGTTTATTTTATTTTATTTTATATGTATTTAGTACAGAACCTACAGGGTCTCACTACACAGATCAGTCTCATAGTGATCTTCCTGTGTTCAGCCTCCAAGAGCTGGGATTACAGGCATTTGCCGCCAAGCCCAGGCTCAATGCCATCTCAGCATGCTGCCAAGCAGGGTGGGGCGGTGCATTGGATAGCGAAGCCTGGTCCCTGTATCTGCCTAAGCAGGGGCTTTAATCTGCTGAGCTCTGTGGCTGGCCCTTGCTCATTTAATATATAGGGGGACTAAGGTCTCTCCAAAGGAGTGCAATATTGCAAGTCAAGACAAACATCACGGATTCCAAGTAACTGGTATCAAGATGTAGGTCCTTTTCTATTGGGAACTCATTTCCCCTCCACCCTTAGCTGTGAGTGTGGAAACAGAGGCAGATGTAGTGCAAAAGTTGTCACAGAACTGGACTATCTATATTAACTATGGGGCAGGAGAAGAAACTCCAAGATACGTCATCACCTGGCAGCTACATCAAATCCAGGGAAGCACTGAGGACAGCGTGCCTTGAGTTCACAGACTTGAACCACAATACAAGCAGGGTTCAATCAGATGGACAAATAGACAAGAGGTCCACCCGTCCAATCCAAACTGAGCTCTGTGGCTTATGAGTACGTGCCTTCAGGTATATTACAGAATTTCTGCATACCTTCTCACCTCTGTTACAGGGATAATTCTGCCTCCTTCTCATTGAGGTAAGGAAATGGGTGAATGCACGTGAAACAGGCCAGCTGCCATAGGAGATACTGTACATGGTACCAGCTTTACTGTGTCTACTCCCTGCAGCGAGGAAGTCTTTCAAAGCCACAAAGTTTGGGGTTTTTTTTCTATTTTTTATTTTTTAAAGAGAATACAAAACAGTAAAAGCAAAAATTTAGAAATGATTCAGAATTTCACTAAACAAAATAATAGGAATTCAACAATTCTTACATTACATACTGTTGTCTTCAAATTAGTTGTTCAGATTACCAGACATAAGCCTGTCGAATTGGTCAAAAAAGGAGAAAAATTCAAAAGGAGAAAAATATTAAGCATTAACTGCTTCTTTCAATAGACCGGCAGAAATCAGCAGTACAATTATCCAAGCTCTCCTGTGTATATTTTTCCCTTCCTTCTTTCCTTCTTTTGTCTGGTCCCTCATCCTTGTTGTTCCTCTCTCTTGAAAAGTTTCTTTCCTTTTACAGTATCCATTGTACCTTTCAGATCAAAAAGTTCAGATTTTTACAGTAAGGCTACAATATATTTACATGAGTCTGATTTATTTCACTTATGAGCATAGTCTTTACTGGCATCCATTTACTAATAAAAGTCTTGAGTTTATCTCTTTTATACCTGACTCCATTGTACAAAAATACTACATCTTTGTTTAATCTATTCCAAAGGTGGGTCTGAAGCAGGGCATCGGAAGAGTCCCCTTGTGCCACTGAAGCAGAACTTGCTGTAGCTCCTCCCGTGCAGTAAACTCCCCGAAATCCACAAACAATCCCTTCTGACATCCAGCAAGGATATTGAAACAGAGTCTTTGGACACTTTTTCTTCTAGCAGTTAGAATTGCTTTTGTTATTGTTTCCTTTTTAAAACATATATCTTCACTGTGGTGAAGTTGACACCATAAAAAAGTAATTAAGCTATTATTAGGAAAAGTGACAGTGGTTTCTTACCTCTGTTTGAAACTAAAACGAAGGAAACAGTTGATTTACTGTGAAGTAATTTTAAAATACACTTCAAGTACATACACTGAAAGTAAATATTAGGTAGAATAGAATTTTTGTATTTCATACTAGCTGTCTTTATAACCACCCAAAAAATATTGAGCACTTCTTGGTCATAAGGCATTAGTTTAGGACACAGGGTACGCAAGCATCCTAGGTTTGAACCTTACCTTTGCCTCTGACTTGCTGTGGAAACATAACATAGCCAGGTACTGTACTGCACCGCTCTTTGCCACAGCATTCTCACTTATTTTGAACCAAAATGCTGAGTAATAACCTCCTAAGTATGCTTATGTGCTGAAAGAATATAAAAATTCATGAGAAGCACTTGGAATAGGGTCTGCTCACTAGGAACAGGTACCAAATGTGAGCAATTATAGTTAGCCATTTCTGTGTGAGCTCTCCCAGGTCCTGAGAGTGATGTGAGGAATACAGACTAGCTGGACCAGTTAAACTCTTGAGAGTTCCAAGCAGTATTATATAATAAAGTTGCTATAGAACTCTTTCATACTTATGTCACCTAGTGCTATCACAGGAGAAACAACACCACAGCACTGCATTTACACCTGATGTGAGAAGTGCAGCGATTTATGTCTCCATCTCTGGACTGAGTGCCTGCTTATTTCTACACTGTGAAAAATCAACCATTTCAACTTGCTTTGCAAAATATGTTTTAAAGTCCCTTAACGAATTCCATAGTGTAGCATAGCCCTATGAAAGACACCTAGGCACCAAAATGTCTTCAATAGGACTGGTGCACATGCAATTCATCTATCATATGGACTCCATTCCAATGGTTACCCCACCTGAAGATAAAACCAGCTTCTACTTGGGACAAATAATTGCCCATAATACTGAAAAACCACATAAGATAACTGAGAATCTTAGATTTTTTCTTCTACTTAAATGCAATTATTTTTATTTTTAATTTTTTTCTACTCTGAACTAATATACTGACAATTCCACTGTCTACCTTACATAGGTCTTCTTCATATATCAATGTCACCAATCCAATAGCTCAAAATTATATACCTATAGAAAACCTATCATGTGAGAGACGTGGGTCAGATTATGTTAACATAACTCATGTTAATTTCTACATGAATTGGGAAGTGGTAACTAGCATTAGGACCATTTTACAAGTGACAACAATAAAACAGAGAGAACTTGAATGTTCTCTGCCTAGAGCCACGCAACTAGAAGGGAGGCATATCACTATGCAAAGCTAATGGTTCTGCCCTTTTTCCTTCCCTCTTTTCTTTCCACCTTCCATTATCCATTTGCCCATCAAACCATCTATGTGTCCATTACCCATCTACCTAGCCCACCATGAAGTTATTAACCTACCAGTGTATAAAAAAGAAGGAATGAAAGCACATGTTTAAAAAGAAATTTGGAATTTAACTGACTTAAATGTACCAGTAGTGTTTGGTGGTTGCAAGTACACTCTTGTAGGAGGCTCGGCACAGAATCCATTATTAAAGAAGCAGCATCTGGTATGAGTATTAGTTTTTCAAAATGCAAAGACAGCTCCATTCAAGGAATTCAGCAGATTTGAAGGGAAGTGTACAATCTCATGATGTACCCACCATGGTACAAAGACATGAACATTACATCTAAAAGGAAAGGCATAATCAACAATTGTTCCTCCTCTTGCAGTAAGAAGGCTAGGCACAAGTACCTCTAAACTATCTTTCCTTCCTTAATGAAGCTACTATTGATTTTTCATCCAAGTGAATCATTGCCTTGAAGCAATTTCTTTTAGCTGCAGGTTCTCACATTTAATTTGGATGTATGCTTAAGGGAGAGTTTATCAATAAAATCTCCAGAGGAACGACAAAAGGTTTTTATTAGAAAGAAACAGTGGAAGCAATTTTATCAATTTTGCTAAACATAAAGATGATCAGAGTATAATTAATGAGTGGCATTTAAAGAGCAATTTCAATGTGAATATGGGTCATATCAACATAATCAGCACTCGAAATGCTCTCAGTGGGTATAAACATTAAAGATTTTCAAGAGCAGAACATGAATTTGCCTTCCCTTAGAGGAAAGAGCAATATGAGCCTTGGCCAAAAGCCAGGATTACAGTTCACTTTGCTGACCAAAATTTATATTGCTCTACATTCTTTTAGCATGATCCTTTATTATGTACTTCTTGGAGAACAAAGACTGGAGATCTATGTGTTATCTTATTTGATCTTTACTACTTTCCTAGAAGGCAAGGGCCTTTCATGCATAAAAAGTAGCTTTAAAATGTGAGGAACTTTTCTCTAAAATTGTTTAATTGCCAAACAGAAAAGCCAGCACTAAAACTTAGGGATGTATCTTCCCCGAAACCACACTCCGAAGTCTGAACCATTAATACACACCAAGCACACTGGTTCTCTTCTATACATAAAAGAGCCTTCAAATAAATACTGCTGCATCACTCATCGAGGCCTCTGGGACACAAGATTTTAGACACATTGAGTGTTAGTTGTACAAAGTAATAATCCTAAACTCATGTATATGTTAGAAAATAGGTTACTTTTAGAGTAAGAAAACATGCTAAGTGTTAATTACTTAAGATTAATAACTAATAATTTAAATTATTAACTATATATTTTCAAATAACACTCAGATTATAATTATTTACACATGTCCCACATGAAGGAGACTAAACCCATCTCAAAGACAGCATCTCACCCTAAAAGTGTGCCACACTCAGGAAAGACACCCCATACAGGAATAGTTCCAAAAGTCCTTTCCAGTCCTTTTTGACCTCTTTTTTTTTGTTTGTTTGTTTTTTGTTTTTTGTTTTTTGCAGACCTAGGGATTGCACTCAGGCCCTTGCACCTGCCAGGTAAGCGATTATTCTACTGAGCCATTTCCCTGGCCCCCAAAGAAGGGGTGGCTGAGCATGGAATTGTTTCTGTGTCTTTTATTTTTTTATTTCATTTTTGGCACAACCAGGGCTTGAACTCGGGCCCTTGTGCTTACCACTCCATATCCCTATAGGGCCCCAAAGTCAGCATGTAACTAACAATGTGGCTCCTTATTTTCCATTTTCCAATGATATTTCTGTGCTCATCTACTCTCCAGGTTCTCAGCATGGCATCCCCTTAGTCCAGAGATTCATGTTCACCCCAGAGGAAAGAGGAAAGAACACTGTACATTGGCAAATACAAAAAAATAACACAAAACGATCAACAACAATAGCACAGATGCAGAAGCAGTATGTGAGTCCTACAGACTTAGTAATTCTTAATATTTGTTGGGATATGTTCACAATGCTATCTACTTTTCTCCTTTATATTTCCAAAATACCTTTGGATTATAGTTTAGAGAAACCTAATAAGTATTCTGAGTTTATCAGATGAACAGAAGTTCAGACTACATTTCCCATAGTCCTTCCTGTACTTGATCATATCTACCTCACTCTGTTTATTACACATTTGTTAAGTGCAGCACTAAGCAAGATTGAAATCAAGTCCGGCACAGGGCTGTAAAGCTGAGAAACAATGAGCAGGAACCAAAGTTTAGGAAGGCTTGCTGCTGTCCTCACTTGCGCCCTTCTCTGTCTTTTTTCTTATCCTCTGCCCTTACTTTTCCCATCCCTTTCCCTTCCCTTGCATTGCCACTTTTGACATCTTGCTCCTGTTCTTCTTGTAGGTGCCATAAGATGAAAGTAAACATTCTTGTGCATTGTTCAGGGCAGGCTCCTTTTGCATTAGTTTTCTCTCCCTTTGCATTAATTGTTCTTCCAATCTTACATCTCAGTTATTCTAGAGATATTACAGAAGGGTTGATTTTTTATCTAGGGTTCATTGAAAAAACCTACATCAACAAAAGAAATAGAGATACAAGTTGAGAAGGAGAAGTAAAATTACTTCATTGGAAAGGGAGGAGCAAAATCACGTTATTAAGAAAGGAGAGAAAATAAGTAGATAGGCAACAACTCTGAAGAAGGCAGGGAGCCTGGAGAGGGCGCTTGGCAGTCTTTGTTCTCAGCCTCTTTCATTGCAGGGCTAGGGAGAGACTCCACCCCTTGACAGCTAGCATAACTTGATCAGCTATTTTGGGCGCTGAGACAAGGGGTTTGGCTGATGCCTCTTCCACTGTCCACATGTACATTCTTGGATAAGCATTTCTTTGTTCTCTGTGTGCTGTCCAGGTGCTTATGTTGTGTGACTTATAGCAGAGTTACATTCAAGACCAAGCTGGTAAACAGGATACATGCGTATTTTAGTGTATTAATATGGTAATAATAATAATGTGTGTGTGTGTGTGTTTAGGTGTTAGTGTATATTTTATATACTGATTTTTTTATAATGTAATCCTTCCCTCTTTGTTTCTTTGGTGCTTAGAGGTGAAAGGAGGAGGGAATGGACCCCTTTTGGCAAAAGGTGCCAAGCCAGCCTTCTCAGCTCTGCTTTTCTTAGCTACTCTCTCTGCAAACAGGGGTATAACTCTTTATTTTATTACTACAACCCTCACTGGAGCCTTTTACCTTTTCTCACCTGCCCCCTAACTTTCCGTACAGAAAGTTTGCTTGTTAAGTGATGTACTGTCTTTATAAATTCAGGAAATACCCCAAAATCCATATCTAAAAAATGTCTCATTTCTTTTAAAATGTGCTCCAGTATTTCTCTTTCTATTTCAAAGAAAATTTAAAAAATAGAGAAGACAATTAGAAATGATATAGAATTTCAAAAACCAAAATAAAATGATAGCTATTCAACAGTGGTTTTTATATTGCACATTGTTGTCTTCAATGTAGTTGTTCAGATTATCAGATGTAAGTATGTAAAATTGGGCAAAATAAAAATTTTAAACATTAACCTCTCCCTTCAAAAACAATAGAAATTAAAAGTACAATCATCTTAGCTATCCTATGTATATATTTTTCCCCTTCCTTTTTTTTTCTCCTTTCCCTCATTCCAACTGTTCATTCCTTTTGAGTAGTTTATTTCCCTTATTGCCTCCCTAGTGCAAGAACCCGAATGAGTAAATAAAATCATTTCTTTCCATACAGAAAACTAAAAATTCACTCAGACTCTACAACTAATTGTTGTAGTCAAACCAGTTAATGAAGTGTGAAGACATTCATTCAGAACTATTTTCCTTTTTACTTGTCCATTTGAAAGTATGCTTTCTGAGCACATGTTTACAAACTTTATCCTACAAGGATAATCTTATTATAAATATAGGACTCCTGGAGGGAGTAGTCTCCTCTAAACACAGGGTTCCTGTCATATCAGATCCATCTAAAAACTCCAGATTTTTAAAACAATTGTTTAGGAGCAAAAGTCTATTGTCAATATATTGCAGTTAAAGTTTCATGTCTGTTATGGTTTTGAGCACCAGAATGGATATAATCACCTTACAGGGCTTGTCCTCTGATTGACTTTCTTTTTTTTTTCTTTTTTAACCAAGAACCAAACTCATGACTTGGTACTTATCAGGCAGGAATTTATGCCACTGAGCCATCTCCGAGCACAGGGCTTTGTCTTTGGGAAGGGGCTATTAGATTCAAGGAAAGAAAACACAGAAAGCCAACCGGGGATCCAGCAGCTAGTCCACCATCACCATTGCCACTGCTATTTCCTCCACCAAATTTTGCTGAACTTTTTGGAAAGTTTGTCTTATGTATGATTAACTTTCTGCATGGAACAATATCTTATTTAACCCTAGAGATTTAAAATAACTTCTAGGAAGAAGATTTTGACCACCATACACAACTTCAATGCTAAAAAAAAGAAAACAAACTATAAAAAACATGAAGTGTTTTTTATTGCTGTTATAAAAAACAAGAGGTGTTTTTTATAGCTGTCAAATAAGTTTCTTAAAATATATTTTAAAAATGAATTATCTAACTTTAGAGGTTCTAAAATTTTAAGCAAATATAAAAATTTCAGCAAATGTATTTTTTTCCAAAGCTAATGTTATCTATGTCAAATTTCATATACTATTATATCATTGTTACCTAATATAATACACCAAAGAAGACACCTTACTGCTTAATGTTGGTGACAATTATTTATCTTTAGAAAGAAAAAACATAAATTGCTAAATTGAAGATTTCTAAAATGAAGTCTTCTAGCACTCCAGAAAATAATGATCTTGATAATCAACTGAAACCGATTGTACAACAGTGATGTAGAACAATTGCCTTTTCAAAATAATTAGAAAAAAAATCAAAAGTACCTAAAGCTATAGTTATTATCTCAGTTTCTCTTAAACATATAATAAAATGTGAGAGAATCTTTATGAATTACAAAAACAGTTAAAGGTACGAAACTGATGTTTAATTTTATACAAAAAATTATCACACTCATAATTATTTTATGGTTTTTATTTATCATTTATATCTTCTCTTGCTCTAATTTGTATTTGTCTCTTAGTTATCAAATTTATTTGCCCCACTGTAAGTAAGAAATATCTTATGTGCACAACTATGAAATTAAAAATTTTTATTTTCATTTCAAATTTTTAAAAATGCATTTCCTATGTTGAAACTGATACAGGTAATAAATATCAAAGACACCTCAATTCTGCAAAATGTTTGTTCTTTGATATTTCTAATGAAGAATACATTGAAATAATCATAATCTTTACTGAGAAAATTTTTGCTAACATTATAGATGTTTTTCTTTTTCTGAACCAGGGTTTGAACTCAAGCCCTTGTATTTGTCAGCAAACGCTTATTCTACTGAGCTATCTCTCCAGCCCTTAACATGACACTTTTAAGGAATAATACTTGGCTCACTTTTAAGTATACATGAAGTTTGTTCAATTTGATATACTCTGAAAATTCCACTAATGGTGTTCATACTACTTTATTTTTAAAAGACAGAACACTATTAATTCACAGGTTTTCCTCCCTTCTATGTATAGAGTCACCTTTCATTTATCTATTTTCTAAACTTAATTCACACTTCTTTTCCACTATGTACAAAGCCACCTTTCATTTATTTATATTCTAAACAAGAAACAGAAGATTTTGCAAAAGTAGCATTAGAACTTCCAAGTGAAATATATCATTAAATTGCAATTTGATGTATCCAATTTCCATTCTTTTCTGGGAGTACAATCAAGAAATTGAAAATATAAAAATGACTCCAAAATTCAGATTTCTCTTATATGACCTCTTCTTTCCCTCCAATAAATCCTCCTTTCCCATGACAGAATTTCTGCAAATGCTGTATTTAAAAAATCAATATATGTGCATTTCTTCCTTTCTCTTTCATTCTCCTTCTCAAAACTACAGCCTAGGTAGGTAGACTGACAGAGGTATGGATACAAATATAGACATACACACACATAGATACCATATGCATTTACATACATGAACACATACGTGCGCAACACACATATTCTTTTTCTTTCCAATAAATATTCAAAATCCACTTTGAAAGACTAGGTATTTCAAATTTAGGAAGCTCTCATAAAAGATGTCTGCCTGCAGCTGAATACTAAGTTCACTCCAAACACAGGTTCTTTTGAAAATTAACACCAATCCAATAGAACAGAATAAGATAGAATAGAGAATATTTTGTACTTCATCCATCAAGAAATGGAGAGAACGTGAAAATGGGTATGACAGAAGCATAGCAGAGTATCTGAAGGGCTGGGAAGAACAAGCCGAAGATGCTGGACTGAGGCTGTTTTTCCACATTGAGTGAGAATTTCTCTAAATTGTAGGGCTGCTTAGAGAAGCATAAACACACAGCTTGAGTCTGCTATTAGCTGTGAGTATTCACCCAACCCCCTGGATATGCAAGATTCAGAGTCCCAGGTGTGCTTCTCACCCCTCAACAATAAAAGAGGCTCAAGTGCTGGCCCTAACAGCCTTCTTCCATTTGATTGTCCCTGGGGTCCCATCTTTGCATGAGGCCACATGCTCCCTCAATTTTAGATTATCCATAGTAATCATTTATCTTAATGCCTAATGATGTACTTTCCTAAAATTGTTGTGTATCACTGATACATATCCTTATCACCACAAACGACATACTGTCCCTGATATACAATACTGTGTTAGACACCAAAACATTCTATCAAAGTTTACTGAAGAGAAATAGGGTATCACAATTATGAAAGATGATGATAAATTTGACTATTAACTTAAGAGCAATGACATGGTCTTTATAAAACATAAACAGCATAACTCATAGTTATGCATAATATAGCACTTGGTACACGGTATTATTATACATTGTATAAACAATATTTCTCATATAATCTTCATGTTCTCATAATTCTTTTGATTTATCACTATTAGCTTTTCTTTCTGTAATTATCTGTTTCTGTGCTGCCTTGCCAAACAGATGGTAAACTCCCTCAGCATAGACAATAGGGGAGGCACTGTATCCTCAAGGACTAGCACAACAAGCACCATGGAGAATGCCTCATAAGTGTCTGAGGAAGAAAGGAAGGAGAAAGAAACAGAGGGAAGGAAACAAGGAGGAAGGAGGAAGGATGAGAGGAAAGAAAGAGAAAGGAAGGAAGGGGGGGGGAGTTTGTAAGATTTTACAGCTGCACTAAGTAGGGTGATGATGACAGCGAAGAAACTGTAGGGTTTTCTACAGCTCTATGCATGATTTCCTTAACTGTCTTAGGCAATTAACAGCTGGTAGGCTACATAATTCATAGTATTTCAATATACTCCATATTGGGGAGTAAATAAGGTTCAGTGAATAAATATTACATCTTGAATCCCACAGATTCAATTTCTGAGATGAAAATCCAGCACTACACAAATCTGTGGAATTCTTGGACCAAAAGACAGTGAAGTTTTCAGATGAATGGAAAAAAAAAATCATCTCATATGGGATAAGCATTTGCTAAAAACAAAGAATTTTTTTCTTTGTAGCTCTTCCCATTTTTCTCTTTAGACTTTGTCCAAATTATTTAATTGCTTCCAAAGTTATCTCCCAGTGAGACCTCCAAGCCAGTCACTGAAGGTTCATGGGAGTCTTCAGACCACTCACTGCTTCTCTCCAACTGAAGTGCCCTATCATGGCCTCAACGCCAGGGTGCCAAGCAGGACACAGAAAGCACCTAGTACAAAAGAGCTAGACCCATCCAGGTCCTAAGTAGCTTGGCTCTAATTCCTGGAGGCATTGCTTTCTCCTTATCTATCATTAGTTTATAATAGATTCATAACCATCAAGGGAGAGGAGAAAGTGACTTTTCACAGGCACACCAGAGCATAGCTCTGTTCCTACCAGCATTCCACCCAAGAAGCCCTGAAAAGACTTCTGGGTGTGGAGTCTTCTAGTACTTGGGATAGCACAAAATGCACCTGGAGCCAATGGGCCCAGTTTCTGCATTCCTCCCTCTGAACCTGCTTCCATCTCAGTGATTATGATGATGAGTTTATCCAGCCAGCTCTTCCAACAGGCCAGCTAGGCCAAATTACTTACACCATCAACAAGATGCTCCCAGGACATGGACCCAGCCAATGATGCTGATTCCACTCCCTCCCTCCCTTCACTGGAGTCGCCTGATTCTCTCTCCCATACCAAATAGTATTGAACTGAAGGGTAGAAAAATACATTTTATCTCCCATAAAATGCCTCACTTCTTGGGAGCACTAGTTAACACCACTGGGATGATGGATTTGATCATGAGGTTTAAAGCATTGCTTACCCTAAAGACACTCTCTCATCTCAAAGGGCGACTGTACCAAATTGTGAGAACTTCTCCATAAATTCCTATTTCCTTGTCCATCATGAAATTAAAAAGGGAGCACTGCATGTTCTATAAAGTGGCAGTTGTGGTCATCATTTTGGGAGCCTAGAGAAAACTTTATGCTTTATTGAGTTCTAATACATAAAGGTTTTTCCTAATATACACATCTGGCCTCCTTTCAAAGCAGCAGCTTAATTCTCTGGCCCTAGGCTGTTAGCTGAGGGGAGGATCCTTCCATTTGTGCAAGTTTCACTCATTGGTCCTTCAGGTCAGGGGCAGCTGCTGGCCCCCCACATGCCTTTGTCACCCAGAATGGAGGGGGAAGGGGAGGGGGCAGTGGGGTTTCCATCCTGTCCAAACTCTAGCTTTGATGAAATATGTGAAAACATGCATTTTAGATAATTTGCAACCTTAATTTTTTAAACATTCTGAAAGCAAGCAAAAAAATAAAGTTAAAAAATTACCTCCTAGTGTCAAAGACCCTCTTCAAAATTATATCTCTATAAAACCAAGTTTTGCTCATTCTCATGCCAGATTCTTTATCATCTTATTTCTTTTAAACCAGCAAAGAAACTTACATTTACTATGCCAGTAGCGTAACAAACAACAATTCTATTGACTTAGAAACATTTAATAGACACCTGACACTATATTATCTAATGCCATATTTTAAAAACTATGTTGTCAAAAAATGTTTAAATAAAAAATGTGAAAAACCACATTCTGAGTCCCCATAAGCAAGCTCATCTTGCACATTTTGTCAAAGGAAAGGATAAGTGCTACATTAAAATTTATCACGTGTCAGGAAGGAAGGATTAGAGACCTAAGTAGAAATGCAGAAGCATGAAGTTGGGGCACAACTTGTCCAAAACAATATATTAGTAGAAGTGCAGCTGAACACAATCCAGTGTCACCAAACACCAAATGCCTCTCCCCCAGGTGACAAGTAACTGCCATTCCCAGCACTGACTTTAAAATGAGACTCCCTCCCTTGGAAATACACTTGTGTGGCCTCTTTCTCATCAGGACCAGGAGCTGCTCATGCCGATCCAGTCTCTCAGGCTCTTCTCCTTCCTGTAATTATGATTCCAAAATCCTACACTCCCAGGATGTTCTTTGGCATCTGCACTCTGTTTTCCTCTGTCTCTTCTTCTAAGAATACTCATCTGAATTATTGATTTTACCTCCCATTTGTAGTGAATTCCCACTACACAGACTGTGAAGAGTGGACTGTATACCATAGGGGCCACCATCTGCGCCCTCGTCGCAGCTGCTACTCTCTGCCCCAACATCAGCCCGAGTGGTGAAGGATTTTGAGCTGCACTTAAAAGCAGAGCAGAGCTTAGTCTGATTGCAGTCAGCTCATAACTGATACGAAAAAAAAAAAAATACCTGAGAAAATGCACTTAAGGGAGGAAATATTTACTCTAGCTCACAGTTTCACATGGCCACTTGGCTCCATTATTTATGGACCTGTAGTGAAGCAGAGAAGCACCACAGAGACAGTGCAGTTAGCAGAGCTGCTCACCGAATGGCAGTCGGTAAGCAGAAATAGAGAGGAAATAAAAGAGTATAGGCTTGGATCCCCTCTTCTTGCTATGGTCACACCCAACCAGGATGTATTTCCTCCAAAAAGGCCCCATTTCCCAGGAGCATGGCCAGATGGAGACCAAGCCATTCCCACAAGAGCTTCTGGAGGACGTTCCGGATCTGAACCTGAACATAGTCAGATGACACCTGCCTGCTTCTGCGTCTGTTGTTCTAAATTATCTTCCTAACTTTCATGTTGCTCAGTTGTTAATACGGAGGCCACATGTGCTGATCTCAAGGTCTCTTCTAGTTCAAAATCTTAGAATAATACTGTATACATGTTTTATCATGATCAAAGTAATGACCTTCAGAAATATAAAATATCAATGATATGTAATCCAGTTTTTGATGCCATCAGTATTGAAGTTACTAATTTAATTACACTAAAACATGGTCCTTAATCATCCAATAATTTCCATATATTGTGCATTTTTCCTTTCCTACTTCTAAGCTCTAGATTATTAAAAGACCCCAGAATTTCCATTACACCTCTTGAATGCAGTTGCTCCAGATTAAGTGGTATCATTGCGTTCAACCATTTGACATTTTAAGTTGAAGATGTCCAGGTAAATGCACTACATTTCAGGCCAAGGTAGGGCCATAACGTATGAGTGGCAAGGGCTCCACATCTGTTCTCTAACACATTTCCAACAGTTTCTCAACACACTTTCAAATCTTATTTTGGTCTTTAGGTTCTATAATAATTAAATCATTCTCTGAAAGCTGGCTCACCTATTTCAGAATCAATCAAGGACAAACAAATCAGAGTCTAACTAAGATGAATAAGAGATGGCAAAGCCTAACTTTTAATGCATCACTGAATCTAATGCTGAATACAAATGTTTTACAAAGAAACCTTTCAAAACAGTATTCTTGTTTGTTAAAATCCAATGGTGAGAACACAGAATTTCTTTCTTGTGTGTGATAAATAAGTCTCTGAGGGAATCTCTTCTTGTCAAAGTTCACCCTAATGGAAATGTCTTCAAAATTTCAAAAGGACTAAAAGACTAAAAGTCATTCACCAAAAATTTTTAAACTATAACTCAAGCAGTGAGTAGTGTTTAAATATCTAGAAATTTTCCCATCTTAAAAATCACCACTTAGTGACCTCATTGTAGGCTTCAGAATTTATGATTAGGAAATATAGGCTTCTCCTTTTTTTTTATTTTTTTCTGTATTTTAGGGAAGGGTCTACATGCTGTTCAGGGTCCCACCACTAGATCAGACTTGTAGTGATCAGCCTGTTTACAACTTCCCAGGAGCTGGGATTACAGACCAGTGCCACCATGCTCAGTCTCAATCACCTTCTCCGTGCACCCCGGGGGTGGGACTGGCATAGCAGGCCTTGGGATTAAACCCCTGGTCCCCACACCAGCTTGCAAGTGCTTTAATTTGCTCAGCTATTTGGCCAGCCCTGGAAACATAGGCTTCTTTGGATAATATTGTATATTAGAGCTTAAAAACAATAGAATCACTGAGAAAAGACTATATTCTTAAAATTCCAAACATTTTACATCAATACAGCTTAAAGGAAAATTCTTCCTAGTCCTCTTTCACCATAAGTTTGAGTGGGAAGTGGTCTACCTGTCCTGCACTCAGTCCAGTAAAGGCAGCCAACGTGCCTATGGGGAATGACAGCTGTGTCTTTTTTTTTTTTTTTTAATGTATTTGGTACAGGATCTCACTATGCAGCTCGGACTCACTGTGATCTTCCTGTTTTCAGCCCCCCCCCCCCCAGTGCTGGGATTACAGGTGTGAGCCATCATACCCAAGTCTCAGTGCCTGCCCACTCAGCCCAGGGTTGGGCCCCATATCCTGGGTGTTGAGGCTTGAACCTAGGTCCTTGTGCTTGCCCAATGGACTTAGGCCACTGAGCTATTATCTTTCTACTTTTTAACAAAAGCACCCACATTCAGGAGGTGTCCAAGAACTACTTGCTGAATAAATAGAACCATCAGATTCCAGGATAATGGAGAAAGAACCAGATGTCATTCAGATTTAAAAATGTTGTATTTCTATTAAAGTAATCATAAAAATATCCAAAGAATGAGAACATTTTCCTCACTTACAGAAGCACTGGGCAAAAGGTTACAACAATGGTATTCAACATATAATTTGTTTCAATAATCTCCTTACCTCTTGTTTTATGCTAAAATCAAATTTTATGCACTTTCATCCAAATCTAATCTTTTCGTTTTAATGATATTATTTTTTTCTCTTGAAAGATAAATCTTGAATCTTTTTAAAACTGCAATAGAGTATTTAATGTAGAGATTATATAATCCAGGGTAATTAAAGAGGTAGTATTCGATGAGTTAGGTTTATGAGAAAAAGTGTTCCTTAGAAATATGAAGTATCTAATAAATAAGCTGATAAAACATTAGATGTAGAAAACAGATCTAGCCAAACATGGTGCTTTACACCTATAATCCCAGCACTAAGGAGGATGAGGCAGGAGGATCTCTACAAATTCAAGGCCAGTGTGAACTACACAGTGAAACCACCTCAAAACAAAACAACCACAATAAAAAGGAACAGAAAAAGAAAAAAAAAAAAAAAAAAACGGGCCCAGGAGATAGCTCAGTAGAATAAGTGCTTCCCTGGTGTTATAGTTTGTGTATAGCTATCACCACAAAGCCTCATGTAGTGTTGGGGCAGCTTCTGGAGTTTGTCCTTAATTATTGTGAGTATGGATTTAATACCTGACCTGGGGCAGGTAATTTGCATTTCAGTGTAAGGAGTTAAGAGAAGCTAGCTGCTTGAGCTGCGGCTACCTCTCCTCTTTTTTGCTCTTGCTCTTTGCTTTCACCATGAAAGGTTGCTCTCTGCCCTGTGTCTGTCTGCCTTTAGAGCCAGCTGAGTATGACTGAAACCTCCAGTAACTGTGAGCTAAATAAACCTTTCCTTCCTTCATTTTGGGTGTTGGGTATTTGTCCCAGCAATGAGGAAAAAGTAACTGAAACACTTGGCAAGTGCAAGGGCCTGAGTTCAATCCCTATTTCCACCAAAAAAAGAAAGAAAGAAAGAAAGAAAGAAAGAAAGAAAGAAAGAAAGAAAGAAAGAAAGAAAGAAAGAAAGAAAGGAGAGAAAGAAAGAAAAAGAAAATAGATCCCTTTTTCTGTCCTCTATAAAATGTAACAAAAGGCTTTTATCTATAGTTATGTTGTTACAATATCGGAAATGTCTTTCATAGTAAAATATAGGTAAGTCTTGTTGTATGGAGCAATATATTGTGTGTACATAATATGTTCAAAATTTAACGATAGTTTAGAGGCAACCTTGGTCTTATTGAGCAATAAAAATATATAAATTTTAAAAGGGATACCAAAAAGGAGCCAAAAGAACATTCCAACTGTTACAAATACTATATTATAAAAAACTAGTAAGAACATAGCCTCTGTCTCTGTCTGTGTCTGTGTCTCTGTCTCTGTCTCTCTCTCTGTCTCTCTCTCTCTCTCTCTCTCTCTCTCTCTCTCTCTGTTTCTCTCTCTGTTTCTCTTGTACAGTAGGTATGAGGAGATCCCCTATTTGTGGCAAAGCAGATTAGCAACATATCAGTTTGGAGATCCTGTTCTCAGCATCAGTTAGATACTAAGTACAACTCTCAGCTGCAAAGATGTCAAATCCTCATTCATGGCGTTCCAATTGGATTCTCTTTGAACATATGCCTTTTCAAGTGAAATTAATCAATCTCTTTATCACTCTCACTACATCTGGAGCCATAATCATTACCCAACTGCTGAGAAAGAAATGGAACAACTAATCGCACAGGGAGTTGAGCTTAGTGTTCAAAGCAGGAAAGTTTTTATTAAGTTCTACTTTGAAAAGTGATTTTTCATGACTAGCCATACAAGACATGCTATGAACAGGAAACTGAATTATCATAGCTCCCAGCTAAGTATCCACAGGCATATTATCAACAGGTGAGCAACTACAAAATTGGTACTTTGTTTGAGTTATTCAAAGATTGAAATATACAATCAACTTACAATAGTCCACATGAAAAAAATCCACATGATCCTAGGAATTTAATATAAATGCTGGTATCAAACACATAAAACGCTTAGAAACTTATATTCCTCAAATTTTCCCACCAACAATCTTAAGAATTCTACCTAAAAGTACTGAATAAAAGTCTATTGAAATGCAATAAATAAGCCTCACTTGTAGCTTTTATTTTATTGTTTGTTTGTTTGTCTGTTTTTGAGACAGGTTTCCATGATGTAGCCCAGGCTGGCCTTGAACTCACTATGTAGCCCAGGCTAGCAGCCTCATATAGCTTTGGACTTCAACTTCAAACTACTACTTGAGAAGCTAAATATATGATAGCTATGCTATCATATGATATCTATAGTACAAAAGCCATTTATTTGAACTGAAACACATTTTTCTGTCGCCTTATCTTATGAATTTGACATGCAGTCCCAAGAAAAGTTACAATATAAAAATACAATTTTTAAGATCACATTTAAGAAAATTTATAGTTGAATGTTAAAGAGCAGTTGCTTGAAATGTGTAATAACACAGTACAAATTAACAAAATAAAAGGGTATCTAATTCTGAAGGCCCTAGACAGAGCCCACAAAACTGGTATTT
>PVKA01032319.1:0-25411 GCA_004027165.1 Ctenomys sociabilis
ATTGCTCAAAATAATCTCGTAGGTGATGTTCTTCAGTATCTTCTTTAATACCACCAACAAAGATCTTCTTCACCATTAAGTGTGCACCTGGTCTTTGAGAATCTTCTCTTGAGACAGCTCTCTTTGGTTCCACAACTCTTCCGTCCACTTTGTGTGGCCTTGCATTCATGGCTGCATCCACCTCCTCCACAGTGGCATAAGTGACAAACCCAAAGCCCTGGAATGCTTGGTGTTCGGGTCTCTCATTACCACGCAGTCTGTGAGTGTTCCCCATTGCTCAAAATGGCTCCTGAGACTCTCATCAGCTGTTTCAAAGCTCAGCCCTCCGATGAAGAGCTTCCGTAGCTGCTCAGGCTTCTTGGGAGACTCTGACTTAGACATGACGACAATCGGAAGAGACACTGACGATGCTTCCTCCGTGGTGTCCACTAGCCAGAAATATAATTTTTGTATCTACCAAGGTCAGTCAAATCTCCTCAGGAATTACAGTATCAAGCTATTTTGATTACTGTTTTCTTTTTCTTTTTGTGAGACACACTTTTGCTATATACTTTAGGCTGGGCTTGAACTTGCAGTGATCTTCCTGTCTCAGCCTCAGAGTGTTGGAATCGCACATGCCAGGTAGTTTGGTTACTGTCGCTTTGTAGTAAATTAAGAAATCAGGAAATGTGAATACCCTAGTTTTGTTCTTTTTCAAGATTGTTTTTGGTAAGTTTATTCATAATTCCATTTGAATTTTAGGATTTTTTTCTATTTCTACATAATAATAGATATTAATAGGGACTGCAGTGGGTAGTGCTGACATCTTAAAAATATTGTCCTTCCATTCATGAATATGGGATAGTTTTCCTTTTATGAATGCGTTATTGACTTCCAGCAATGTCTTATAGATTGCATTCTGAAACTTCTTCCTCTTCATTAATGCTAAAGAATCTTCCTTTTCACTGCTCTTGTAAAGAGAATTTTATGTAATTTTCTTTTCAGACTATTTGTTGTTATGTATAGAAGTGCAAATAATTTCTCAATGACTTTAAATTGATTTTATACATTTTTGGTGTTATATTTTAAAGGAGTATTCATATCAGAATAAAACATTGAGAAGGACAAAAAATTGTAATCTGTCCATATATGCATAGTGTTATATATTTCAGTATCACCCACCAAAGTCATGTATATTATGAACCTCTGTTGATATGTCATTATCACTCCAAGTCTGTAGTTTATGCTGACATTTACTTGTATTTTTCATGAGTTTGTTTTGTTTTGCTTTTGTGTTTTTGAGACAGTCTTTCACAGTGCAGTTCAGGCTATCCTTGAACTTACTTTGTAGCCTAGCTCAAGCTGGCCTTGAGCTCACAGCAATCTTCCTGCTTTGGCCTCCCTAGTGCTTGGATCATCTCATGAGTTCAGAAGAACATATAGCGACATGCAGTCACAATTATTCTATTATGTAAAGAAGCCTCGCTCCCCTATGAGTCTCCCTGTCCAGTCTGTTCCTCCTTTCCTCCTGAACAACTCCAGGTCTCCCTGTGGTCTGCAGGCTGTATCTTTCTTGTATGTCACAGTTATAATTACAATGATTGAAATCTCCTCATATTGCTTTATTTTATTTATATTCTGATAATCTTTTTTATGAATTTAGGACAGGGTCAACAGCATCTACAGGGTCTCACTACATAGAACAGACTCGTAGTGATTCTCCTGTTTTCAGCCTCCCAAGTGCTGGGATTACAGGCATGGGCCACTACATCCAGTCTCAATTGCTATCCCAGCATGCCCCTGGGGGCAGGGCCAGCACAGCAGGGATCTAACCGTGGCTGCTGTACTTTTCCAAATCAGGTGCTTCAGTTCACTGAGCTATCTTGCTGGCCCTTAAGCTATTTCTTTTAGTGCTATATCATCATTCACCTTCCAGATGTACAGTGGTTTATTTTTGCAGTCATCATTTGAAAAACAGCTTCATTGTGTCCACATCTTGCCAATCATGGATAGAGCTGCTCCTGGCATCTGTATTCAGGTGCTTATGTAAGCATAATTTTACACTCCTTTGGGTAATCTTTGGGTAATGTCCTCTTGTCTTCTTTTCCTACTGAGAACAGTGCTGATGTAGAACAGACCACTAAAATTACTTGTTAATTAAAGCAAAATTAACATAAAACTGGAAAATATCTATTAATTCTCTGGAGACAACAAGCCTGGTAGATGGAGCACAGTGCTAGCCCTTTAAAGTTTACAAATAAGAAAGAGGAGTTGGGGAGGTTCACCATGACAGGACAAAGGAGGAACGCTGGGTAAACGATGCTGGAAGCAATAATGCGATAGAGATGCTGTTGGCTCATTGATTTGTTCTTTTTTTTTTTTTTTTTCATTTTTCACAGAACCAGGGATTGAACTCAGGCCCTTCTGCTTGCCAGGCAAGTGCTTATGCTACTGAGCCATCTCCCCAGCCCCTCACTATATAGTTCTTTTTTTATGTATTTATTTATTTTTTAATTTATTTTTTAATTTTTTTATTTTTTTGGCTTATTGATTTGTGCCTTCACTAATGATGGGCATTACAGAATTCTCTAGGACACACACAGTTCCTACTATATTTCATTGAATTTATCAACTTAGTTAAAAGCAGCAATATGTACAGTTGGGAATCTTTTACCTTTAATCTTTTTATAAATAATTTTTTAAACATCAGTTTGGTTTTAAAGCTTTGTCAATCATGATTCCAGATGCATTAATGCTACAATGCCAAGAGCACTGTCTACAAGTCCAGTTCTGCTTTGCCAATGTTTATGTTTTGTATTTGCTCCCTAAGTGAAGCTAGCAGTTACCTTGACCTCTGCCTCCTGATTAGTCATTCACTGTTAATCTGCATCTCTGCACTTTAAAAAAGTGAATAAAGATTTTTTCAAAATTATCCTTAAAATATTTAATAAATCAAAATAATGAAGCTCCACACATGGAACTAAACTAGTATCAGCTTTTCAAAAGTGAAAACACACAAGGAAACCCTCAAGCACTTGCACACCGCTCACCATGTTGGTGGCACCTGTGCTACAGTGGAATTCTCTGTGGTCCTTCTGGGAGAGACATAAAATTGCCCAGATCCTCCAAGGAGTAATTGCTTTCTGCCATCTTTGATTCAACTGAACCATTTAATAAAAATTCTTAGAAAAATATTTTCCCTACTATTTACTTCTTTTCATTTACTTCAGAGTACAGGAATTTATGGCTTTGTGAGCATTCATGGGTGAGCACTGCTTACACAGAAAAGCTATGGTTGATACCTACATCAAAGTATTTCTCTGCAGACTTATGTGAGTGGTCTTCTGCACTTGGCATGAGTCTTCTCTTGGTCCATATTAAAAACATTTAGCATGTTTTTGACCATATACTTCCCAACTCAAGTATCAAAGCAAGCAGCAATTATACTCAAAAACTGATAAACACATAACAACTTTTAATATGAGAGATGGTAGCAAGAAATAGATTCATTTTAAACTTCTTTAAGTATAAATGGTGATCTTTGTTATATTCTATTTTATAATTCAGTAGTTTAGTAATTAATCTTCAGTATATTCTATTTTATAATTTAGTAGTTTAGTCATTCTTTGGAAAGATTACAAAGCATGCAATGAAGAACTGTATTAACATAGCAAAAATTAAGGTTATGTTTTAGACATTTTTCTCAATTTCTGTTAAGGAAAAACCTTGATTTTCTGGTGGTAGTGTATGTGTTCACAACAGTAATAAATATGTTTTTGCTAGTGGTTTTATTAAAAAATGAATATTAATGCATAGTTCCATGATATTTTATTTAATTGTTCATGACTGTAAATAGTTTGAAGAAATTATTAATATGCTGTTGTCATTTTTTTTATTTTACTCCATAGAGGTAACCAGTAGAAAATAAAAGCTTTTGAAAGCACTGTTCACCTAGAATGCTAAGCTCATTGTGTCTTTCAAAAGCATCCACCTCTCCTAAAAAGATAATTTAAACTTGATGAAAGCTTTGGACATCTCTGAGACCCTGGTATGGATCTGCAAGGCTATCATAATTTCTCATCAAGAGCTATGTGACAGATGACAGCATTAAGTGGACAGGAATCAAGGTTTGAGCTTGCATATTTTTATCCTCCAAAACCTGTTTCCTGACATGGTAAATATCAAAGGAATAGAACTTGAATAAAACAAAAGTTCTCTTAATCATTAAATAATTCTTAGGGAAGTAAAGGGGAAAAGTTTTGACTCAGGCAATCCAGAAGAAGAAAGAAAAATGGGTGTGCATTTGTGAGGGTCAAAATGATCACAAACAGAAAGAGTGTGAATTTCACCTGACTGACAAGAGAAGACCAACTTGGCAGGAGTCTTTGGCCAGGTCCCCAGGTGTGGAGGACCATCTGGATTACTCTCCTTGAAATAAGAGTGATGGTCTCCCTTTTGGCTAAACCTGGCCCTATTTCCACATCTTGATATGTACAGAGCTGACTAGGACTTTTCCTTATCCCTTCAATTGGTTTTAAGCAACGCAGATCAGTACAGCTGAGGGGCTCACGCATAGTATTTGAAGCAAAGTGACAAGTCAGTGCTGCCCCCCCCAAGTGGCTCCCAGAGAACACAGGTGAGCTGGGTGAGACAGAGATCCATGCTCTACACTGCCAGCTGGGATCAGCCATGGTTAAGAGGCTGTGGTTCCCAAGGCACAGAACATTACACACCAGAGCCAAAGCACCAACCCAAAACACTAGCTCCTACCTTGAAGTGTGCTATGCAGAATACTCCTTCTGCATGTCCTCCTCTCTGTATGTTGCAGAGGTGATTTCAGGCCTCTTACCTGTTCCAGCTCACGGAAGCCATGTATTTCTTACCATTCTTGCAGTCACTCAGCCTCAAGTCACTCCCTCCTTCAATGACTGATAAAATCTGGGTTCAACCTTGGGTTGAAGCTCTGTTCCAGTTTGTCATTGTCCTAGTTGGACTTAGGATGCCCTTCGCTTCCCGCAGCCAGAAATGCACCTGTATTCCCACCATGGGTTGCACTGGAAACAGCTAAAATCCCAATAACTTTTCCTCGGGATTACAGATATGAACTTCTTAGGCCAGATGAGGACTGGAAAGGGCCTGATATGTTTGGCACCCAACATGGGGGTGGTAGGATCCAAGAAGAGTGGGAAGCACATGTTATAAAGGTGCATGTAAGGTTACGACATGGTACATAGATCAGCTATGGTGCCAGGCTGTTAATAGATTCTGATATCTTATTACCATGGGCACACTTATTACTTTGGGGAGTTTCTTAATTCATCAATCCCCATTTGTTTTATGTACCACATACAAAATGATATCTCTGTCATAAGGATTTTTTAAGAGTAAAAGAAAATATTTGAGCTGGGCGTGGTGGCGCATGCCTGTAATCCCAGCACTCGGGAGGCTGAGGCAGGAGGATTGTTGTGAGTTCGAGACCAGCCTGAGCTACCAAGTGAGCTTAAGGCCAGCCTGAACTGCATAGTGAGACCCTGTCTCAAAAAAGACAAAAAAATAAAAAATAAATAAAAAAATAAATAAAAGAAAATATTTACAATAAAGAAGCTAACTTTGGCAGAGATCTTTTAAGGAACAGTAAACATTGTGTTTATCATTATTAGAACCATTAGCCAACACTCCCGAAGACTTTCCACTTTGAGGTTTAGTCACAGAGAGAGGGGATGGGCTTCTTCAAACGTGGACTCCTGGGAAGTAAAAGGGAGGCTGCCGAGTGGTGCAGAATGCAAAATGTACCAATTTGGTTATGAGAAAATTCATAAGCCTTCAAATTATAAATAATACAATTCTACTTTTTTCCAGATTTGAATTGTACTAGGTAGAAGGATCTCCCTGCATATTTCTCAGAATTAAGATCATTATTCACTGAGAAAGCTAACTAAGCAAGTAACAATTTGCATTAATATTGGTAAACTTTTCTTGAAATTAGTAAGGAATTAAAACAGCATCTTGTGGGTAAGGTTGAGCCATTTTTTTTAAAGTAATTTTCTACTGTTTTTATGAAGTGAATTGTAATGACTCATGAAGAAGCAATTTGAAGAGAACAAAATGGATAAATTATCTTTGCTGAGATGAAAAAGTAGTAAATTTTTAAAGTGAAATTAGCAAGATAATGGCTTCCAAGATAAAGGAACATGTATAGATTTGAGTATGCTAGAGTCAGATAATTATCAAATTCCATACATTTTAAACCAAAATATTTCATTATAAAGTGTTTTATTAAGTAATAAAAGTTAAATTTAGCAATTCAGAAACTAGGCATAAATTAACCTGATGTTCATTATATTTTGTCTTTTAATTATTTTATTATTTTTCTATATATTTTATTTGGAAATTAAGAATTATGATATGTCATTATAGAGGGACATATATTTGTGGTACTGAGGATGGAATCAAGGGGCTCATGTACAACAGGCAAATATACTGCTTCTGAGATACACCCTTCATCTTTTCTAATTTTGTTGTGAGGCAGGGTCTACGTAACTCATACAGCTTGAATTCAAACTTGTGATTCTCTTGAGTAGCTGGAACTATAAGCATGCTTCGCCACTTTTAGCAACACTATTTTTCAGTGTCTTTGGATTTTGGTAGGATTTGATGAAATGAAGAAGTCCTAAGGTTTTCAGTATTACTAAACCTATTTATAAGAATAGAATTAGTACAATAATACAGGATTACAAAGGCCATCTTGGAGAATTCTGCTTTAAGAAGAAATGTACATAGTATTAACAACATAATGTACAAAAGTATGCATTTATATGTATATGTGGAAATACTATAAAATACATATTTGTGAAAAACACTCAAGAGCTCTAAATGTAAAGATTCTAAAAGGAATTAAATTCAGACAATACATAAGTGGTCTCTATGCTAGAAGAGATCTGCAGTCCTTGTGTTCCTGATTTGGGCTGAGGTGGGTGGCAGTCTGGATTGGGTCCTAGACAGAGAAACTCTCTAGATTAACATAGAGGGGTTTTCACAGACTTGTGGCAGATGTAAATGCCCAGAATAAATAAGAGCTCTTCCTGGACATATAGATCTTTTCACTGCCTTTCAAGTTTATCTGTATGGGACTTTTACTTACTTTTTAGAAGTGTACATACAACAAATGTTTGAGTTCTTGGCTAAATGGAAGATACAGAATTTCAGATAGCTCCAATGGTTGAATTTTCTGATAGAGAGAAAGCCATGCAAAATATAAAACAGATAGCCTTTAATGGCCTTTGAAAGAGATGGCAAATTGAAACTAAAAATAGCAATAGCAGAGCTTTGATTCAGCTTCACTACTTAGGATGTATCAAAATGGTCAGTTACTCATGCTGCCTGCTCAGAGGAAGTAACGACATGTCACTTCAGGATGAAAACAGTATTTAGTGTAGTCCGTTCAAGATATAGTAAGTCAGAAAATCATGACCCACTGTCAAGAAAAAGAAACAAGCATTCCAAAAAGGTCCAAAATGTTGAAACAAGATTTTTTTTTTTTTTAAACTAAACATTTTAGTGGGTTGGAATGTAGGTCAATGGAAGCACACTTGCCTAAGCGTGAGATCCTGATTTAATCACTGGCACTAAAAACAATGTGATCTCGAGAACCAGCGCAGCTCGGCCGCCTGTGAGTGAGAGCAACAGACCCACCGCGCTAGAGGGACCTTACCCAGCGATCCCCTTTCCCAGTTATGCCAGAGTCCATCCTGGGGCCCAAGGCCCAGCGCAGCTCAGCCGTGAGTGAGAGCTCCAGGCCCACCATGCTGGAGGGACCTTTCCCAGCCTTCTCTGGTCTCACCCGCTGGCCCGGACCCAGCTCAACTTGGCTGAACCAGCACAGCCTACGCGGTGAATAAGAACATCAACTATCCTTCTGAGAGCTCAGCGGACCCACCAAAACCCAGGCCCACCTACCTAGAGAGCGACCTGCCTGAGACACGAGCATGGGCTCCAGCAACTTTCCGGATCCCCACCCCAAAGCCAGCCAAGATAGTGGGAACTTTCACGACTCATTGTGTGTCAGAGTTCACGCTCACCTAACCAGGAAACCAACAGAGAGGAACCACAGGAGCTGCAGCAAAAAAGAACTGAACACAACAGGTAGTGCCAGGCCAGGCATAACTGGATAATCTCAAACTTAATAGACTGGCACCCAATCTCATTACACGCTAAGGTTATAGCTGCACCAAAGCTCTACACCAAAGGTCAGAGGTCAGTGCTATACAAAATGACAAAAACAAGGAGAAAAATGCAATCTCAGGCCTTGAGTCCACCAGAAAGTGGAGAGGACACTAGCTCAGCTAAAACGAATAAATTAAAAGATACAGAAGCAAAGGAACAATACCAGAAAGATATAGAGGAACTCAGACAAGAATGAATTCCTGAAATAAAAAAAGAAATACCTGAATACATAGCATGTGAAATAAAGAATCAAAATACAGAAACATCTGGGTGAAAACTAATGCTCATCCAGAACAAGTGCAGAGCTCACTATTCCAGTTGAAATGTATGAATTAACAGGGTCTGAAGCAAAGAAACAGCAGTAGAGAGGGCATGAGGATCTCAAAGCAGAAATAATTTCTGAAATAAAAAAAGAATTCTTTGAAAAAAAACAATTCTTTGAAATCATAGCATCTGAAATACAGAAATACGATGGATTCTTTGAATGAGAAATACAAAAAAGAAATAGAACGCATGAAACAGAGTCAAAGAGATATAGAAGAACTAAAGATATCAATCATGAGTATACAAAACCATTTGAGTGAAAGTGAAGACAGAGTTTCAGATCTTAAAGATGCTGCAGCAGCTAGTGAAAACATGAGAAAAGATCTCTTAAAAACAACAAGAATGCAGGAAAAAATAATCCATCACCTGCAAGATGATGCCAGGGTGAGCAATGTGAGATTAATTGGCATCAGTGAGAATGAAGGAGGCAATACAAATGACATAAAAAGAATTTAGGGAGAAGTAATTGAAGAAAATTTCACAAATATGAGGAAACAATCCAACATTCAGGTAACTGAAGCATACAGAACACCAAATAACTTCAACTAAATAAAAACACACAGAGACATATAATAGTCAAGATCCCAGAAATCCAGCACAAGAACAATATACTGAAAGCTGCTAGAGAGAAGAAGCAGCTCACATTCAAAGGAAAACCCATCAGAATTGCAGCCGACTTCTCTACACAAACAATGAAGGCAAGGAGAGCATGGAGCAGAGATCTTCAGGTCATGCACAACAACAGCTTCCAGCCCAGACTATTATACCCTGCAAAATTCTCTTTCAAGTTCGATGAAGAAGTGAAATACTTCCACCACAAGGAACAACTGCAAAATTTCATAAAGACAAAGCCATCCCTACACAAGTTACTAAAAGAGATTCTAGAGAGAGATCACAATGACCAGACCTCCATGAATGAGAACAAAAGGAACCCAATAAATAGGACAGACAATTAAACAGAGGATACAAAGGAGTAAACAACACCAGGTAAATATCATGACAAACGTAAGTCAACACATTGCAATTATAACCATCAATGTAAATGGACTCAATTCACCAGAGAAATAGACTGGCACAGAGGATTAAGAAAAAAAGCCAAACAATATGCTTTATACAAGAAACACACTTAACTCAAAAAGACATTCATAGGCTTGAAGTCAAAGGATGAAAAACAATAAATAATATATGCCACAGCACGTGAGAAAAAAGCATGAGTAGCAATTGTGTTCTCAGACAGTCTCAGCTTCAAACCAAGAATGACCAAACGACACAAAGAAGGCCATTACATATTTGTCAGAGAAAAAAAGCAAGAGCAAGATGTAACGCTCATAAATATGTATACACCAAACACAGGAGCACCCAACTATGTAAGACAAATCTTAATAGACATGAAAAACCTAATATCTAAGACCACAATCTTAACATGAGCCCTTATCACCCCCTTATCTCAAAACCATAGGTCAACTAGACAAAAAATAGCAAGGAAGTAGCAGAACTGAACCAGAGCTTGGAACAAATGGATCTGGTGGACATATATAGAGTGTTACATCCAACCACAGCTGAATATACATTTTTTTCAGCTGCACATGGGTCATTTTCCAAAATAGATAACACACTAGTCCAGAAGTCATGCTTAAGTATATGAAAGAAAAGAGAAATTATACCATGAATATTATCTGACCACAGTACCACGAAACTGGAACTAAATGAAAAAAGAAACCAGAAAAACGCCATAAATACTTGGAAATTAAACAGCACCCTACTCAGCAATCAATCAGTCATAGAAAAAATTAAACAAGAAATTCAACAATATCTACAATTCAATGAAAATTCAAGAACAACTTACTGGAATTTATGAGATGCGATGAAAGCACTTCTTAGAGGAAAAATCATAACTATGAATTCACTTTAGGAAAACAGATCTGGAACAAATAAACACCATAATGTTGCACCTCTGACATTTAGAAAAAGAGCAAATGAAACCCAGAGTGCAAAGATGGGAAGAAATCTTAAAGATTAGAGCAGAAATTAACTCAATTGAGATGAAGAAAACAGTTCAAAGAATCCACAAATCAAAAAGTTGGTTCTTTGAAAAACTAAATAAAGTTGATGAGCCTATGGTCAACCTCATCAAAAAGAGGCAAGAAAAAATTCAAGTACATGCAATAAGGAATGAAAAATGTGAAATCACTACAGACCCAGCAGAAATTCAGAAGACTATCAATAGTTACTTCAAGAATCTCTATGCTCATAGAATAGAAAACGCAGAAGAAATGGACAGATTCCTCAAAAGGTACAAATTGCCAAAACTGAACCAAGAAGATATAACAACTCTCAATAAGCCAATAACAGCCAATGAAATACAAGAGGTACTAAATAGCCTATCGACAAAGAAAAGTCCAGGTCCTGATGGATTCACAGCTGAATTCTACAAGAAATTTGTAGAAGATATACACTCCTCAAACTCTTCAATGAAATTGAAAAGGAAGCAGTCCTCCCAAAATCATTTCTGGAGGCAAATATTGTACTGATTCCAAAACCAGGGAAAGACACAACCAAAAAAGGAGAACTAGAGGCCAATCTCCCTCATGAACATAGATGCAAAAATACTCAACAAAATCCTGGCACACAGAATACAGCTAATCATCAAGAAGATCATAAACCATGATCAGGTAGGATTCATCCCAGGGATGCAAAGATGTTTCAATATTTGAAGATCTATAAATGTAATACAATATATTAATAGACTGAAATCTAAAACCCACATGATCATCTCAATTGATGCAGAGACAGCTTTTGACAAAGTCCAACATTCATTCATGTTCAAAGTCCTACAGAAAATTGGAATAGATGGATTCCACCTTAACTTGATAAAAGCCATCTATGACAACCCAAAAGCTAATATAATCCTAAATGGGGAAAAACTGAAATCTTCTACTCTTAAATCAGGCACAAGACAAGGATGTCCTCTATCACCCCTCCTATTCAATATAGTCTTGGAATCCTTAGCAACAGCCATTAGAAAAGAAGGAGAAATAAAGGGAATAAGAATAGGTAAAGAAGAAGTTAAATTATCACTATTTGCAGATGATATGATACTTTACTTGGAAGACCCCGAAAGTTCCACCAAGAAACTACTAGAACTGATATGGAAATTCAGTAGCATAGCATGATAAAAAGTCAATAATAAAAATTCAATACCATTCCTCTACACAGATAACAAGCACACTGAAAGGGAAACAATACAAACAATACCTTTTACAATAGCACCACAGAAAATGGAATACCTTGAAATTTACTTAACCAAGGAAGTCAAAGATCATTTCACAGAAAATTAAAACACCCCAGGAAAAGAGATTATAAATGATTTCAGAGAATGGAAAGTTATTCCATGCTCCTGGATAGGAAGAACCAACATCACGAAGATGGCCATACTCCCAAAATTGCTGTACAGATTTAGTGCAATCCCTATCAAATTGCCACCAACATACCTCCCAGATGTAGAGAAATCGTTCCTAAAATTTATTTGGAACAACAAACAACCGAGAATAGCAAAGGCAATCTTGGCCAATAAAGACAAGGCAGGAGGCACCAAAGTTCCTCACTTGAAATTATACTACAAAACCACTGTGATAAAATCATCATGATACTGGCAATGAAATAGACCTGAAGATCAATGGAATAGATTACAAGATGAAGAGGCATCTATGAACATGCTCAACCATCTGATCTTCAACAAAGGGGCCAAACTAGCTTAGTGCAAGAAAGATACCCTCTTTAACAAATGGTGCTGGATAACTTGGCTTTTCACATGCCGAAAACTAAAACTTGATCCAGCTCTATCACCATGCAGTAAGCTAAAGTCAAAATGGATGAAAGATCTGAATATTAAAACTGAAACACTCAATCTCCTGGAAGAGAAAGTAGGAGGAACTCTTGAAGACATAGGGGTAGGTAAAGAATACATGAATAAACACATATTTGCACAAGAAACTCTTGAAATAATCAACAATTGGGATCAACTCTTCTTGAGGTGTTTCTGCACGTCAAAAGAAATTGTCAACAAAGTGAAAAGACAACTCACAAATTTTGAACAAATCCTAATAAGGTATCAGAAAAAGGTCTGCTGTCTAGAATGTATAAAGAACTAAGATATAACAAGGCTCTCAAATTTAAAGACCCAATTCAGAAATGGGCATCTGAGATGAATACACACTTCTCAGAAGATGAAATTAAAGAAGTGAACAAATATATGAAAAAATGCTGCACATTGCTAGCCCTCCATGAAATGCAAATAAAAACAGCATTGAGATACCATCTCACTCCAGAAAGAATGGCTATCATAAGGAAATCAACCAACAACAAATGTTGGAGAGGTTGTGGGGAAAACGGAACACTTCTCCACTGCTGGTCGGAATGTAGACTGGTATAATCATTGTGGAGATTAGTTTGGAGACTCCTCAAAAGAGTAGGACTGGAAATCCCATTCAAGCCAGCTATCCCCCTACTGGGAATTTTCCCAGAGGAAGTGAAAACATTATATCATAGTGATATATGTGTACCTATGTTTATAGCAGCACAATTTGTGATAGCAAAATCATAATGGAGTATTACTCAGCTATAAAGAATGATAAACTTGAAGCATTTATATTGAAGTGGATGCCACTTGAACATATACTCTGAAATAAACCAGACATACATTTGCAATATCATATAGTCTCTGTGGTATAAGAAGACAAAAAAAGAAATACATATAGAAATGTACAACTAAAAAGAATTGAGTCGGATAGGGAAAACTGAAGGGCATATGCTGCAGGGTACTCATCAGCTTTTCTTCTGGATGGTTAACAACCTAAGTTCACAGATCAAAATTGGAGAAATAGAAGAGCCGCAAGGCCAGCCAACATTTTGGCCCCAGCCTTTCAAGGTCAGTGAAGACTCAGAACATAGGAGAACCTGTATTATAACATCATGAAACTCAGTTGTGCCCCAAATTTTCTTATCAAGGAGATTACGGAGCCACAGAAGAAAGAGACTGATGATGTATACTGTGCCTGAGGAGAGTCACATGGAGAGAAAACTTTCTCTCAGGCTCTCATAGAGAGCAAACTGTTCAAGCATTGGCCATGACTCATATGCATGGATGACATAGACAAAGGATCTACAGAGTAAGATATAGCATTGCAAGATAAACCCTGAGGGCACTTCACTGACCTCACCTTTGTTTAAAGACCCAATTCAGAAATGGGCATCTGAGATGAATACACACTTCTCAGAGGACGAAATTAAAGAAGCAAATATATGAAAAAATGCTCCACATCACTATCCCTCCATGAAATGCAAATAAAAACAGCATTGAGATACCATCTCACTACAGAAGGAATGGCTACATCTTATGGTATATAGGGCTTGATCTATCTCGATCTTAACCATGCAGCAGATAAGTATAAAAATGAGGTATATAACGGGGGCCATAACAATAAGTTGAGCTGTAAATGGCTACAGTCAGTAACTTCTTCAGATAAGTCACTATTATCATGGAATGCTGGACTGTGTTGGATTGTGTCACAGAGTTCAGGCACCTAAATTGGTTTAATGTCAATGGGGTGCTCATCTTTGACAGGGATAGACAAAGAAAAGGGGAGGTGTACAAAGGAAGAATCATGATGTGTTTGTATAAACAGTACCGCTAGGATAAATATGCTGTGCTTCTGCATAATTCTATGAGAAGCAAGATTTGCAGTAATAGTGTTTGGACAGGATATTCTGTTGGCTTCTAGTACTGTGGACAACCGCTAGGAAGATAACAAGGTAGAAAGTATTAATTATTGAATCTGTGATATAACTCAACTATAAAAAATGAAATAAGTATATAGCTACACTGATGAGAGACATCTGCTCTAATAATGTCTGTAAGTATATCATGTATGCACCTTGTATGATACCAAAATATTACAAAAACTGTTTGCAATGTATTAATTTATAGAATCTGTCCTGTTAATTGGTCTTGAAACTGTCTCATTGCTATTTGTTTTTCAATTAAAAAATACATACATTTAAATAAAAACAATGTGATCTCTTAAAAACAATTATAACAGCAATTTTTGGAAATATTAAAACAGAAAAATGTAATATTTGACAATGAGCTTTTAGAAAAAAATCTGACTTGTAGGAAAAATGTAAGAGGATTCAAATATAGAGTAAAAATATTACCCAAATTTAAATAGAGAAAATTTTAAATTGGTGACAACAACACAGTAATGACAGTGAAGCAAGCATGAGAGATGTGGGATAATGTTAAATAATTCTAAAACCTAAATGTAGACAAATAAATGAGAAAACAAGACATGAGCAGAATCAATGAAAACAATGACATCTGACTATTTGTAATGAGCAATGAAGTCCAACAGGCAATGGAATGCTGTACTTACAAGACTAGAAGGAAAACAATGCCAGATTAAAATCTGATAGAAGAAGAACCGGAAATGCAAATGTTAAAGAAATGAGTATGTATTTGAAGCATTATCCAGGAGAATACACATAATCATCTCCCTTAAGGGACTAGAAGAAAGGCAAACCACATGGGGGAAGAAAAGAGAAGTAAGGAAATAATGAAGAGGACTTGGTGGCACATACTTGCTCTGCGAAACCTCAGGGAGGCTGAGCCAGAGGATCACAAATTCTAGCCCAGCACACACAGCTTAGGACTTAACAAGACCCTGTTTCAAAGTAAAAATAAAAAAATAATGAAGGTGGGAGGTTTGCACCTTTGCCACTACTAGTGGTGGCCTCACAGCATCAGTGACACTATTTTTATGACAGGTCCTCAGGTGAATACCCAGGCTGAAGATTTTGATATAATACTACATAGAGTATAATGTAAATTTTATTTATTTGTACAATATTTATTTAGATAATAATATGTAATATAATACTCACTATGATAAAATATTAAAAGTAGGTAAGACTATTCATGACCATTTTAAAATTAGAAAAATAGCAGTTAGGTTGGCATAGCTTTTGTTATCAGAAAACAAAAATGCCCTTGTGATTATATGGTCCAGTGACAGAGGGAAAGGGAATCAAATTGAAGTGACCAGGAGCCATATACCAAGTACATGAATATAAAGCCAATAAAAATGTAGAAAGTTTTGTGCAAGCTAAAACAAATAGTGCCAACCCTCCTCTTTAGCCAAAACCAAAAGCAAACTACAGAGACAGATTCTAGGATGCTCAAGTGATATTTTCTTATTAAAAATGCATTGAACCTGACAGTGCAGCCTTGGTCCTGCAGCTTAGCATGCTGGCTGCTCCTTGCTCTCAGCAAGACTGTGCACCTGCCTCAGTTGTTTAGCACTTGCCCCTATATGGGTTTGATAAGGTATGTGAAAAAGTAGAGGCTGAAGAAGAGAAGCAACATCACATTCATACTTCTCCACGTTCATTTGTGAATCAGAATCCATCCGCGCACAGGACTCTAGGAGATCCTTCTGCACAGGAATCTGGTTTTGACTTTTGTCATATTGAGATGGACTTTAAGATATTGATTTTTACTCATCTCTGTATACGACTTCTCTATGCTGAGCCTGTTGACATTTGTGTACTGTAAGTCTACTTAGGGAAGGTGTCCAGTGAGTTTTGCAGTTTGGCAGCAACATGGCCTGCCTGAACTAGATGGTGTAGCCCCTCTTACATTGTGACAAATAAGAATGTCTTTGGAGATTGTCACATGACCATTGGGAAACACAATAGGTCCATGTAAAAGCTCGCTCTAGATGTTTCTATGAATTAGTCTGAGCTAATGATAAGAAGAATAGGGTATATTTACTATAATAATCATAAAGCAAAACAAGATACAAGACCTGATGATAGTATGTTAATGTCTATGATAAATGTACAAAGGGAGGCATACGGAATTTCAGGAAAAACAATTTAGGAAATTGAACATTTAAAGTAAATTGAAATTGAAAATAATTTAAAACAAAGATGTGACCAAAATATGCAGGTTCATAAAAAATAACCCAGGTTTTAAGTTTTGAGTGCTTCTTTTTAGGAAAAATTATTTTAGTTCCAAGAACACAATGAAATGCATATAATTTTACATCTGAAAATGATTAAAATTAGAAATAAAAATAATTTACAAGTTCACATTGATGTTTTAAAAAGTTTCAATATTAATTTAACAATTGTACGTTTTTGGTTCAAATGTTTAAAATCTTAAATTTGAGACTTTGGTTGGTAAATGGATGTAATTTGAGATCATATTCTTAAGTGAAATAAATCAGGCCCACATGTACAAACATCATATTGTCTCCTTAGTGTGAGAACCTGAAAGAGAAAATGAAATCTGAAGGATACAATAAATCCTGGAAAAAGGGAATGAACTTATTCAAAAGGAAAGAGTTACTGAGTTGCAGAGAAGGACAGGAGAGGGATTTATGAAAGAAAGAGATTTATTTATGTATGTGAGCAGGATGGTTTGGACAACTGTACTGTGCATTTCTGAAGGCCTACAAAAAGGAGCTATTAATGCTTGATTTGTTTTGTTTCTTTTGTACAATTCCTTTTCCTTCTCCCCCTACTTAATATCTTATATACTTTTTTTTTCTTTCTTCTTCCAAACTTGCATGCATATATCTGTGAATATGAATAACTGTTTGGAAGACAACACTATGCATTACAACCAATACTGTGAAATTCATATTACTTTGTTAAGTGAAATTCTGTATCATTTGTAATTTTTTTGTTTTAATACTATTTTGTGCTCTTTATAAAATAAAAATAAAATACTTGCAATCTTTAAAAGATTTAATCAGATTGAATTTGCTATTACTATTTCACTAATTAAAGAAGTTTTACGTTGCTATCACTGCCAAATATTGAACTTTAAAGTTTTACTTTACTAAATTATAAAGGTTCTGGATTATTATTATTGCTAAAATGTACCAACAATATTCTTTCCTTTCCCATAATAAGAGCTTTCAAATGAAAACTATTAACATTTCTACTTGCATGTGAGACTTTAAAGAGTAGTTTTTACCTCTTCTGATAAGAAACTTACTTAGCTGTTTAACCCAACATTTTTCACCACTGCATATCCTGGAAGTCCTTTTGAGTTGGCCTAAGAAGATATCACAATACCACAGCATCTTTTGCAATGCTGGAGACATTTCTCCCCACCTTGGATCTGATGAACTTGCCTGACACTATTCTGCACTCTGGAGTATTAGCCCCCGCCCTCCACACACACACACCATTAAGTAAAGAGCATCCCTATAGACAAACTCACATCTTTTGATTTTTAGATTGATTGATTCTTCCATTATATTGACCCATCAATCAAAAATAAACAATAGGCTTAATGAGCTCTATCATAGTCAGAAAACTTCCTAATTGATTTTATAACTGTGAACTATATAAATTCCACACTAAGAAAGCAAAGCAATATGAACACTAGCATAAAAACTAATGCTACTCAAAATAAAATGAAAAGATAGTTTGTTTTCTATCACAGTGCTTCAGGGTATTTCCCTAGAGAAAACTATTGGATTAATTTTGCATCTTCAAGAACGATTCAATTGCCATGCAAAATTGCATGTATGATATTATCTTTGTGTGTGAAGAGGCAACTATTGTTCATGCTGCTCTATGTCTCCCTAGCTAGGAAACACTCCCCAACACACACAATTGAAAGAATGGGAGGCTTGACTAGGCTCGGGGTTTCAGGGGCTTCCACCAGCGGTCAGCTGGCTACCAGGCAGGAGCATAATGGCGGGAGGGATGGTGCAGGAAGCTGGTTGCTCCATGGCTGTGAAGAAGCAGAACCCAGGAGGACTATTCTAGAGCAGAAAGGTTCAGGAACCACAGAGCCAACAGGACCCTGCCTCGACTACCCATCCAGACTCACCTAGAAGTGCACTTCATTAATCCCTTACATGGCTTTTGCATGAGCTCTATCTTGGTGTTCTCTGTCAGTTTTCCTATTGGGTTTCTGAAAACCAATGTGTCAATTTTAAGCAGGCCTTCCTATTTCACATGCAAGAATGACATGGCGTTTGGAATGGACTTAGACTCCCAGAGGAAAGGCTCAGAGCACCGGCTTAGATTATTTTTCGAAGTTGCTGCTAAAATTTTTATAAAGACTTATGTGAGATCAAATGACTCTCTTCCTGCATCATGGATAAAAGTAAGAGGATGTCTTGAGTCATGTGCGGGGAAAACACTGCTAAATTTGAAATGGGTTGTCAAGGATATTTGCTATAAATAAAGTGAACATTTTCTATTACTTGCAAGGTGATTTCATGACAGGTGTCTATTTTGTCAGCACCAGTCCTGTTGCTTAAGAATCGGCAGAGGCTATTACTGCCAATGTAGGAATGCATGACATCTAAACTCTCCAGTCAAAAGTCAATACAATTCTCTTCAATGTGGTGAATGTTAAAGATGTTTATGACCTCTTATGAATTTTCAAGGAGTCCATTAAACACATGGAATATCAATTATACAATCCTGCAGAAATAAATGGATAACCAATAGCAGAAGACCATTATTATGAGTCAGTTTTTGTGTACATTCCAGCAAGTTCCTAAAATAGCATAATGAATTTTTAAGAATCTAAAGCATGTTACTACAGAGAGAGTTTTCAGTGTTGAGTGACTAAATTATTGAAGCAATTGGCACTGTAAAGAAAATTGTATTGCTATAATCCCTTTTGTGTTATAAATATTGTTTTATAATTTTCTGTAACCTACTGGTTATCATTTATTTAGAAAAATCTTCATTTGAAAATCTGTGATGATTGCCCAACTTCTGGACTGTGTCTTTCTTGATGTCATTTGAAGCTGGCTCCTCAGCATGAGCCACAGAATTGTTCATAAAAGTTCATAAAGGGTTATTTACAAAAGTTAAGCAAAATTTTATGAAACATAAAGAAAATTAATGGGGCAATCTTTAAATATTTTATTAATCCCCCTAATTGCACATAATATACAGTGTCAGTGGGCACATTTTGATGCTACACATCCCCTCCCTTAACCTCCTGCCCCCTCCCTATTTCCTCCCTCTACTCTATTAACAGTCTCCTAAGGAAAACAATTTAAATATTATCAGAAAAAGTCCATCAAATTTTGTTATCTGTTTGCATTCATGAAGCAAGCATTTCATCTGAAAATATTCTTATCATTTAATAACTAGTTTGTTTTTTTTTACTTTATTAAAATACTGAGTTTATTTCACATGTATATTTGTCTCCCTACCATCTCCATGTCTGACCACCACTACTACTATGTCTTATCATAACATTCCATACATACTTAAAACCAAGAAAAAGGTGGAGTTCCATCTTTAAAAACTAAACAGGCATTTCAGGCAACACATTCTTGGCAATGGGCTCTGGACAACATTTATTAAACAAGGTAGGGAAAGTTCTCACTTTGCATTATAAAAAGGATAGCCAGATAGCAATTGTTACAGAAATGAAAAACGGAAAACTTTTAACAAACTGTTTAAACTGTTTTCTTAAAGAGACTTCCTCCACTGCCAGAGATCTTGAATAGCCTCCTGGTCAGTCATCCGGAAGCAATTCTTCACGTAATTGATGAATTTGGCTTCCACTTTGGGAAGAGAACCACCTTTTTCTATACTTGCTTGCATTTTTGCTTTAATGTCTTCTACAGAACTAGGTCCTTTTGGTATTTTAGGAGTCTTTTCCTGTTTCTTGAAGGATTCCTGCCCTTTTGATCTTGGAGTTGATGGTTTTGAGTCTTTTCCATTCTGGTTTGATTTTTGTGCATTTTTGGCTGGAGTATCTCCTATTGATTTCTTCACTGGAGCTTTCTCTTCAGTTTCATCATCATCAAAATCTTCATTGTCATCCTCATCATCCTCTTCATCATCATCCTCCTCATCTTCATCAGCAGCGAGTTTTACTTTTTTCTGTGGAACCTTGCTGCCACCTCCCGGGGCAGATCGCTTTCCAGATATACTCAGAAGTTTTACATCTTCTTGCTCTTCCTCTTCCGACTCTGCATCTTCTTCCACAGCTACTAAATGCTGTCCACTAATATGCACAGGCCCTGAACCACACTTCAACCTTAAGACAACAGGTGGTGTAATTTCAAAGCCCCCAAGGGAAACCGTTGGCTGTACAGACATCTTCAAAGTTGCCAGTGTTACTTTAATTGGACTGCCTTCATAATTCATAGCCTCTGCTTCAACAATGTGCAATTCATCCTTTGCACCAGCCCCTAAGCTGACCGTTCTTAGTGGCAACTGGTGCTCATTTTCATCATTATCCACCTTAAAGTGGTAATCTTTGTCTGCCTTTAGTTCACAACCAAAGAGATAGTTCTGGGGCCTCGGGGGGTTCATGTCCATATCCATCGAATCTTCCATGGAGTGGGGGTGTGCACTTAGGTGGGAGAGAAGGCAGACGGAAGTGAATGAGTGCTGCTCCACAGAACAGACGTGCAGGACGGAATCACGCCAGGGCTTAATAACTAGTTATGACTGAATTAATGTGCATCAGCCACCATTTTATGTTCTAGATCAGGACAATGACCAAATGGAGAACTATCCCAATTTAAAGAAATTAGGGCCAGGGAGATAGCTCAGTAGAATAAGCACTTCCCTGGAAAGCACAAGGATCTGAGTTCAATCCCTAGTTCTGCCAAAAAACATAAAATAAAACAAAACAAGCCAAACCAATTTAAAGAAATTCTGTTCAGCATGGAGGTACCATAGAAAAGAGACTTAAGTGAAAGTAAATATTTAGTTACACCTGCACTGGGGCAGATAATCTGAGGGGAAGGAGGCTTGCTAGAAGCTGCAGTCACTGCTATTCCCTTTGGTTTTTCTGCTTTCCTCTGCCAAGAACCACTGCCCTCTGCCATGTGCCAGTCTGCCTTAGAGTCAGCTGAATATGGACTGAAACCTCCACACTGTGAGCTAAGTCAACCTTTGCTTCCTTATTCGGGTATCAGGTATTTTGTCCCAGCAACAAGAGTAACTGGCACATTACCTAAAGAATCACCAAAGAAAGTTGTGTAAAAAGAAAAGGCATTTCTAAAGTAAAAGACAAATTGAGTATTAAAGGCTAGGTATAGGCATTTAGATTTATGATATAAAGATATCAAAAGTTATAGTGGAATTGCTGCTCCACTGTGAAAATAATCTTTTTTTTTTTTTTTTTGTCTTTTTGAGACAGGGTCTCACTATGCTGTTCAGGCTGGCCTTGAGGTCACTTTGTAGCTCAGGCTGGTCTCGAACTCACAATAATCCTCCTGCCTCAGCCTTCCAAGTGCTGGGTTTATAGGCATGCACCACCATGCCTGGGGAAAATAATCTTTTGAAAACTATCTCTTCCATGTTATGGATGTAAGAATTCAATGAGTGTAAGATCTCTTAATGTGAGGAAGGCACAAGGACACAGAAGTGTGTAGCTATTGGAAGAATGAGCAGGCCAGCAGGAGCAGCTGACAGATAAGCACAAATCGACTGCAGGGCCACCAAATCCTGCCTTGCCATTCCTTGCTGGGAGTCTAGTTTCTTCTGAGAAATGTCATTTGTTCTAAGATATCACTACCCTTCATACAGGCATGACAGCCATGCAATTTGAACAGGCGTAAATTTATACATGACGGACAGCGCGGCCGACTCCGCCATCCTGCTCCATCCCGCCCGCACCGCCCAGCCCCTGAGACCGGCCAGAGACAGCGCGGCCAACTCCGCCATCCTGCTCCATCCCGCCTGCGCCTGCCCAGCCCCTGAGACCGGCCAGGGACAGCGCGGCCGACTCCGCCATGTTCCTCCATCCCGCCCGCGCCCACCCAGCCAGAGACTGGCCTGACACAGTGGCTGACTCCAGCGGCCTCCTGGTTCACGTGCCAAGCTCTCCCAGTGAGAGCGAATTTACAGGACTCTCCAGGCTTCCCAGATCAGTGAGTGTGGTGAGTCTGAGGGAGAGCCTTTGGCTTCTTCCCATGAGCGCTACGCAGATCCCTGTCCCCAACCCCTCCAAGCCAGTGACTGGCCTGAAACCTCAGGAACCACTCACCAACACCTCCCTGGATCCCCTGACCTAAAGCCCACTGATTGAGTGGGAATTTCTCCGATTCTCTGGGCATCAAAGGTCAGTGAGTGTAGAACTCCAGGCCCATCGTGCCTGAGATACATTTCCCAGGGATTACCTGCCCGCCACCCCCCGTGGCCCGGTGACAGCTCCAGGCACACTGTGCCAGAGAAACATTTCCAGGTGATTACCGGTCCCACCCCAAAGCCCCAGACCTAGTGCAGGTCGTCCTGGAGTGAGAACTCCAAGCCTAACACGCTGGAGTAACATTTCTCAGCAATCCACGGTCCCACGCTACGGACCAAAACCCAGCACAGTCTGGCCTATGAGTGAGGGCTCCAGGCCCACTACACCAGAGGGACCTTTCCCAGCCTTCTCGGGCTACGGCCTGTAGACACAGACCCGGCACAGGCTGGCCGGCTCAGTACAGCCTACTCAGTGATAAGATTATCCACTATGCTTTTGTGAGCCCAGAAGACCCACCAAAGCCCAGGTCCACCCACCTGGGGAACGACCTGCCTGACACAGGAGGGCTGACCCCGGGAACCAACAGAGGGGAACCAAAGGAGCTGCAGCAAAAAAGGAACTGAACACAACAGCTAGACCCAGGACAGGCATACCTGGAAAATCTCAAACTTAATAGACTGGCACCCGAATCTCATAACAAGCTAAGGTTATAGCTACACCAAAGCTCTACACCAAAGGTCAAAGATAAGTGCTATACAAAATGACAAAGAGAAGGGGAAAAATGCAATCCCAGACCTCGAGTCCATCAGGAAGGGCAGAGGACACTAGCTCAGCTGCAACGAATGAACTAACAGATACAGCAGCAAAGGAACAACAGCAGAAAGCTATAGAGGAAATAAAACGAGAAGTAATTCCCCAAATTGAAAAAGAAATATTTGAATACATAGCATCTGAAATAAAGAATGAATTCCAGAAACATTGGGTGGAAAAACGATGCTCACCCAGAACAAGTGCAGAGAGTACTATTCCAACTGATACATATGAATTAACAGCATCTGAAGCAAAGAAACAACATCAGAAAGATCATGAGGAACTCAAAGCAGAAATAAGTTCTGAAATCAAAAAAGAACTTTTTGAAGTCATAGGATCTGAAATACCGAACCAAGTCCAGACATATACAGAGGAAATCCAACTTGGAAGAAACACAGCAGAAAAATAATTAATAACTACCTCTAAAGAAGACATGGATAAAAAAATTGAGGAGATCAAAAATATGATGGATTGCTTGAATGAGCAATACAGAAAAGAAATAGAACACATGAAACACAGTCAAAGAGATATAGAAGAACTAAAAATAGCAATCACGAGTCTACAAAACTGTCTGAGTGAAGTGAAGACAGAGTTTCAGATCTTGAAGATGGCGGAGCAGCTAGTGAAACAGTGACAAAGGATCTCTTAAAAACAACAAGAATGCAGGAAAAAATAATCCATCACCTGCAGGATGATGCCAGAATGAACAATGTGAGAATAATTGGTATCAACGAGAATGAAAGAGTCAATACAAATGACATAAAAAGAATTTGGGAAGAAATAATTGCAGAAAACCTCCCAAATATGAGGAAACACTCCAACATTCAGGTCACCGAAGCACACAGAACACCAAATAACCTCAACCCAAGTAGAAACACACCGAGACATATAATAGTTAAGATCGCAGAAATCCAACACAAAAATAATATACTGAAAGCTGCTAGAGAGAAGAAGCAGCTCACATTCAAAGGAAAACCCATCAGAATTACAGCCGACTTCTCTACACAAACAATGAAGGCAAGGAGAGCATGGAGCAGAGTTCTTCAAGTCCTACACGAAAACAAATTCCAGCCCAGGCTACTATACCCTGCAAAACTCTCTTTCAAGTTTGAAGGAGAAGTGAAATACTTCCATGACAAAGAACAACTAAAGAATTTCATGATGACAAAGCCATCCCTTCACAGGCTGCTGAAAGAGGTTCTAGAGAGAGACCACAATGACCAGAACTCCATGGAAGAGGATGGTAGGAACCCATTAAACAGGACAGTAAATTAAACACAGGTTACAAAGGAGTAAACAATACCAGGTAAATATCATGACAAACATAAGTCAGCACATTTCAATTATAACCATAAATGTAAATGGACTCAATTCTCCAATTAAGAGAAATAGACTGGCACAGTGGATTAAGAAACAAAATCCAACAATATGCTGTATACAAGAAACACACTTAACACAAAAGGACATTCATAGGCTCAAAGTCAAAGGATGCAAAACAATATTACATGCCCCAGCACCTCAGACAAAATCAGGAGTAGCAATTCTGTTCTCAGACAGTCTTAAATTCAAACCAAGAATGATCAAGCGACACAAAGAAGGCCACTATATATTGGTCAGGGGAAAAATTCAAGAGCAAGAAGTAACATTCATAAATATCTATGCACCAAACACAGGAGCATCCAACTATGTAAGACAAATCTTAAGGGACATGAAAAACTTAATGTCTAAGAACACAATCTTAACAGGAGACCTTAACACACCCTTATCTCAAAAAGATAGGTCAACCAGACAAAAAATTAACAAGGAAGTAGCAGAACTGAACCAGAGCTTGGAACAAATGGACCTGGTGGACATATACAGAGTGTTCCACCCAACAACAGCTGAATACACATGTTTTTCAGCTGCACAAGGGTCATTTTCAAAAATAGACCACATACTAGTCCAGAGGTCATGACTAAGTATATGCAAGAAAATAGAAATTATCCCATGCATACTATCTGACCACAATGCAATGAAATTGGAAATAAATGACAAAAGAAA
>PVKA01032320.1:0-17694 GCA_004027165.1 Ctenomys sociabilis
TTTTTTTTTTTTTTTTTTTTTTTTTTTTTTTTTTTTTTTTTTTTTTTTTTTTTTTTTTTTTTTTTTTTTTTTTTTTTTTTTTTTTTTTTTTTTTTTTTTTTTTTTTTTTTTTTTTTTTTTTTTTTTTTTTTTTTTTTTTTTTTTTTTTTTTTTTTTTTTTTTTTTTTTTTGGCAAAACCGGGGATTGAACTCAGTCCCTTACACTTGCCAGAGAAGCACTTATTCCCTTGAGTCTTTTCATATATTTCATTATTTTTTTTTTCTTTTTGAAGAAACAAACTACCTTCCATGTGCTGACTATAATACATTTTGGTGACTATGTTTATCTTCTCACATTGCACTTTTGCAATATTAATTACTTTGAAGCCCTGTCTGCCTTGGACATCACAGCAGAACCCCTGCCTCAACTTCCTAAGCACTGAGATTACAAGAGTGAACCACCACTCAGATAATTACACTATTTTGTAACCATTTCTGTCTCACATGGCTTTTAAGATTCTAGAATTGGCTTCTCATATCCAAGCGCAAATATTGTTGCTTATATAATGCATTGAACCTTTTATAATTATAGAGTAATTCATAGAAGAACTTGTAGAAATTCAATAGAAAGCTTTCTCATCCAAGATTCATATTTCCACTTACACTTGTTTAATCACACTCCACTAATAACAGTTATGTGGATAGTGTACACTTGCATTATACTATGTGTGCAATAAAGTTTCTTGTCATGTCCATAGCCAGGTATTTTAAAGGGTTTCTGGTAATTGACAGGAAATGCTTCAGCTGCCAGGCAGGTGCTTATGCTACTGAGCTATATCCTTGGCCCAATACTTTCTTTACTCTATATGTACGTGGTGCATTTATTTTATTTTTTTTTTTTTTTTTTTTTTGGTGGAACTGGGGATTGAACTCAGGTTCTTGTGCTTGTCTGGGAAGCACTTATTCTACTGAGCCATCTCCCCAGCCCAGTGCATTTATTTTAATGCATATATACACAATTATTTCTGGGCATGTTAGTATACACAGGTATTCCATCTATGAGAAACCAACAGCCAACATCATACTAAATGGGCAAAAACTGAAAGCCTTCACTTTAAAATCAGGAAAAAGACAAGGATATTCTCTGTTTCCACTCTATTCAGTGGAGTTCTGAAAACATTACTCAGAGAAATTAACAACAGAGAGCAATAAAAGGAATAAGGATTGGAAAGGAAGAAGTGAACTGTCTTTATTTGTAGGTGATACTTTACATAAAAGACTCCAAAACCCCACTAAGAGACTTGGAGATTTAATAAACAAATGCAGTAGCATGGCAGGACACAAAGCCAATGCTCAAACACCAAAGCTCTTCCACAGACAAACAGACGGAGGGAGAAATTACAAGAACCACGCCTTTTGTTGGGATCCGTTGATCTTACTGTGAATGATTCCAGCCGGGGAGACACGGTGACAGGAATGAGAAAGACAGACAAGAAGACAAAAGCTGGGCAAGGTGGTCGGAGGTCTACCTGATGGGCAACAATCACGCTCCAGGACAATGACGCCCACATTTGTTTATACCTTTTGCAAAGTCAGTAACACGTGACACGAGGTTGCCTAGTGACTACTAGCCGACATTAACCAAGCAGGATGCGTATCACAGGGCTGAGGTAGCCTGTGTGCTTTAGGCACTGAGGCCTGGTCCTGCCTACACCCCTGTGGCTGATTTTCCATCTTCAGCGGCTCCCTTCATATCGCCCTTTTTTGTTTTGTTCTGTCACAGATGGATGTTCCATTGCAGTTAGAGAAGCTGCATTTGGAGAAGTCTTTGGAGGACCTTTCCATACTTGATGCCAGATTGTAGGTACTGGAATTCAGCAATACAATCCCACATAGTCCAAGAGTAATAGTAGTAAGTTATCAGCACAGCTAGGAATTGTCAGAAGTTCTTGTCTTGAGCCTCTTACAGCATAGAATCTTACTTTTTTATACCTCATGGTTACACTTTTCTGCTGGATGGTTAAGACCAAGTTACAGCAAGACCAGTACAAGTACAAATGTAGCTTTGGCTGCCTTCCAAGGCCAGTTAGATCCCCTCAGGACTTGCCCTGGAACCACACACAGCACCTCTTAGGTCTTCTGTCAGCGTCAGCCATCTGGATGAGTCACGGCCATTGCTTGCCAATGTGCTCCCTGTGAAAGCCTCAGAGACTTTTTTCTCTCCAGGTGACTCTCCTTAGGCACACTGTACATTGTCACCCATTTTCCTCTGTGGCCCCATAATCTCCTTGATCAGAAAATCTGGGACACAACTGAGTTACAGGATACCACGGCAGAGGTTCTTCTATGTCCTGAGTCCTCACTGACCTTGAAAGGCTAGAGCCAAAATATTGGCTATCTTTTTAGCACACCTATCTCTCTAATTTTTGGTCTGCAAACTTTAGTTGTTAAGTATCCAGGAGAGAAGCTTTAATGACATTATTATCCTGTAACAGAGGCTGCTCAGCTTAACATTACTACCTATCTGAATATCAAAAACCTTAGGCCTAAAACAGAACTGTTATTTTTCCAACAAACATGAATAGTCTTATATTTAAATCCCCATAGAATGTTAAAAAAACAACAATTACACATTTTTACACAGAAATTTAGAAATCAAACCATACACCACATCGTGGCAGGACAACCCTGCAACTGCGTGTGACAGCCTTACATCTTCACTTCACCATGGCGTAGACCTTTTAACCCATCTAATACATCAGAATTTTTTACTTAATTATCCTCAAATGAACTATACATCACAAAGCTTTTTCTTTCTCTCCCTCCCCCTGTTTTGAAAGCAAGTGTTATCACAATAAGCAATCTTAGTTTAATATTTTAGAAGACCTGTACACTTAGGATCATGGACACACTTAAGAGATAAACAATAACAAGTTACCACACAGATGTGCAAACCTTTGCTTCTTAATTTACTTGGATACCAAAACCATTTTTAAGAGAAACCCATTTGTAATTTTTCTGAAAGACTTTTATCTTTAAACCAATGACCAGTTTATTGAGGGTGTCTCCTAAGAGACTACTGAAATTATTGGGAGCTCCTCATTAATGAACAAAAAGGTTGGCCACACCTCTTATTCATCAATAGGACTCTTCTCTGAATCAGTTTTCCCCACTCTAAGGAATTTTTGCTTAATTAATTTAAACTTTGCAATAAACTGTGTATGAATCGATTTTGATATGACTTAGACCAGCTGGTAACTTAGGAAAAAGCATGCTTTTAAGCCTATACTCTATATATATTGCATAAATGATCAACAAACTAAAATAAAAGAACAGCTGTTCACAAAACAACACACACATAGACAAATACAGTATACACACAACCATCTTTACAAAATTATGAGTGCACTCAACTATATATTTCTGGCCAGATTAACTTATAGGAACTCTTACAAAAAAAGTTTTTCAAATTTATAATTATAGACTAGTCAGATTTTGTTGTCAATAAGCAGAGATCTCATCAGAAAATTTTGGAAGGAATAAAATCTTTTATCTCTAATATGTGCATTTTGTATTTTGAGTCTAATACTAGTCAAATTTATCTCAGTTATCTTTATATATTTTACTATTTATTTAAACCTTAGATTTCCATTTTTGTCAATTCCCTTAATAGGCTCCAGGTTGGATCTGGCTTCCTCGCTGTTAACTTCTTCTCTAGATCTGGCTTCATGGCATAGCTTGACAGCAGGCTCTGGTACCCACAGGGGCTGTTCAGCATTCTCTGGAAAAACACAAGCATCCCCTCTTCCCCAGGTTAGCATAGTTCTGGACTGGGTCCCTTCCGTTGTCCAGTATGGACATCTCTCCAAAGAACCCTTTTTATCCTATTTGCTCTTATTAGATGGAATTGTCTTTCTGCTACTGTGCTTCCATCTTTTGTAGAAATTAAAAGGTTAATAAGATTTTATAGGTGAAAAATCATCTAACAATTTCCCAGACCTGAGCTCAAGCCAAGTGAAACTGCATAAGGCAGAAGCATTTTGATGAAAAGTGACCATGAACACAGAAGCTTCTTGAACAGCATCCGAAGGAGTAAGAGTTTTTGTGGAGTACGTGGCATGTTAGCCACTGTAAAGAACCCTGAGACTGCCAAAGAACCCAAGGGGACATATACAGAGTTGGGAAAATAATTTAAAATGTTGGCAAAAATGGGTCAACTCTAGAGAGCTGAGCACTAGCAGGCCTGATGAGCTTGACATTCAAGGCAGTCTTAGCCTCTCCTGCAGGGGCTGAGTCTCCTGCAGAATGTCAGAGAGGACTTAACTCCTGAGTGTTTAGCGAAAGAGCTGGGCAGAGCCAATTACTGTTGAAAAATTGTTTAGGGTTGCAAGATGTCTAACCTGATTCTGAACAGGTTAGGGCACAGTTTGCCTCTGCCAAATAAGGTGCTCCAAATATGAAAAGGGTGCCAGAGATTGAACCGTTTTCAGAGGCTATCACTAGACCTGCGCTGCAGAGAGCATTGCCTAATTGCATAAACACGTGACGTAAGATGGATGGGAATCCATGTGCCAAGAGAATGCCCTCTATGTAATCGACAATGTATGCAAGTGCTAGGCCTGGCACGCTGACCAAATGGCTGTAGCCACACGCTCTTGGCATGGGGGGGGACTATTCCCCATACCTGTGGTGGACGCCACCACTGAAAATGGCACACAGGGACCTGATCATTAATAGAGGGCAAACTAAAAGCATAATGTTTTTTTTTTTTAATCTTTAGGGTTGAGAGGGGTAGAAAGTTAACAGTCTCTTAAGTCAATCACCATAAGGGGAAAATGTGAAGGAACGGCTACAGGCCTGGGCAGTCTCTGCTGTGGGGCTCCCGTGTGCTGTGATGTGGTGACTCCATAGACTGACCAGTAGATGGGGAGGAAATAAGGAGAAAGTATCTAGAAAGGCCTTCTGCATCCCTCCAAATTAGCAACTTAGCATGTCGCTAGGATAGGAAACCTTGCCCACCCCTTGTAAATCTGTAGTGGCCACATCTAGAGGCCACGCCTCAGGCCACTGATGCTGAGCAATAACTGAAACATTTGTGCCCTTGTCCAAGCCCTTTAAATGCTTTTCCTTCAATGGTCAACTCCATCTCTGGGCGATTTTGTTCAATGTGCTGAACACAACAAATATTAAGAGATCCAAACAGGAAAAAGTTACCACAGCTATACCCCCTGGAGGCCACCACTAGGCCTCTCATTATTTAAATGGGATGTCAAAATCAAGCTACATTAATCCCAGCACTTGGGAGGCTGAGGCAGGAGGATTGTTGTGAGTTCGAGACCAGCCTGAGCTACAAAGTGAGCTTAAGGCCAGCCCGAACTGCACAGTGAGACCCTGTCTCAAAAAGACCAAAAAAAAAAAAAAAAGAAAGAAAGAAAGAAAGAAATCAAGCTACAGTTTTAACTGCACTGCTTTCAGGTTGCACTCCAAACCTCTATATTTGTGTAAAACATCAAAGCCGTTTTAATCTAATCACCTTAAGGGGAAAATGTCAATTTTCCTCTTGGTGTCAATTGTAATGGAGAGAACCACTCTGCTTCTTTTCTACTCAGCTCTACTCCTGGTGGGCAACCCAACTGCCTCACCTGGAGGCCATCCACACTTGTATTTGAAAAAGTCCTTTAAAACATTTTTCCTGTAATCAACCAATCCCCATTTTTTTCTTTATTGATTTTAACATTTTTAATCAAAGAAAGATTGACCAGTTAAGCAACATAAGAATCTGTGCTGGTTTATAGAATGGTTTTTGTGAGTTGAATTATGACTCTGATTTGCCTGCATAATCAGCACCGACGACACAAGGCAAAACCCAGAGGCACAGGTCCATAGACTCCGGTAGGAGTAATGTGGGGCCCCGTGTCAGGAGTCAATAGGAATCTGGAGGAGGAACTGATGTCTAAGTTCCTCTATCAGTTGTCACTCCCCAAAGGTTAAAGGCTCTTGTGGCGGGGGAGGGAAATGTGGCCGCATTGCGGGATGGGGCCAAGGTGGGCCCCATTGGAAGTTTCCCTGAATGGGCCGGCCTTCCACAACAGTTTTAGATTTCCAGTCACTTGCCCAGCGGTACCCTCATCTACATCTAGTACATAGACTGGCAGGTTTTATTGAAGAGACAGATAAAGGCTCTGTTCTCTTTGATGCAGCAGAACAGCTTCAGACTAAATGTCCCTCGTCCCCACAATGGAAACAAACAACCTTATTTTTTTCCCCTATTTTATAACTGTGGATGAAGAGCCTGAGGAATGGCTCCCTAATATCCACACAAATCTGAATCATCTCAGGAAGAATAGCCCGCTTTTCCTGGGCTCTTAAAGCCTCTTTGCGCCACTTATTCACATTTCCGAAGGCCAATTGTTGAATTATGAATTTGTTAGCCTCTGTGTCACTGATGATCTTCTCAGAAGCTTGCAGGAGACTGCAGCAAAATCTTGGAAAGGGGCATCAGGGCCTAGCCTAACAGAAGCCAGGCTAAAGAATTTTTCACTCTTACAAAGGAGTTCCCTCCAGGTGCGACTATCTTAGTTTGCTCCTGTATTTGCAATGCAAAGGTCAGTGATTGTGCTAGAAAAGCACCATTGGCAATCAGCAAATCTTTTGTAAGGGCTCAGTTGTGAGCCTCACACTTCCAGCTGCCTGCTCCCTGCAATATTCTAAGACATTTCCTTTCCACAATAAATAATCTCCTGGATTCAAACATGCTTCAGCTACTCCTTTCCAATCATTTGCGGCCATAATCTGTCATCCTAGCATTTTTACTAAACTCAAGGTAAAGGGAGGAGTAGGGCCATAAGCAGCAACAGCGTGTTTTGATTCTTTTAAGTTTTAAAACATACAGATTTATGAAGACCTACAACTTGTCCTGGATTCTTAGGGACCTGAACTTGAGAGACAGGATAGATCTGTTGAAAACCTGCCTTGGACTCCCCTGAATGTCTGGCTTCTTCTAATGCCAATTTCAAGGGAGATAAAGAAAACACTCTACTTCCCTTGAGGCTGAAGTTTGATCTGTGACTTAGCAAAATTTCCCTGAGCTGCCACTGCCAGGATAGTGGCTTGTGGTTCCTTAAAAATTGCTGCGTGAACTAAGAGAATGTAGCTGTGTATCTACCCTGTTTTGTGTGTGTGTGTGTGTGTATATATATATATATATATATATATATATATATATATATATATATGACAAAATCGTCTTTCATTTATATCGCCCTTTTTTGTTTTGTTTTGTCAGCGATGGGTTTTCCATTGCTATTAGAGAAGTTATATTTGGAGAAATCTTTAAAGGACTTTGTCATACTTGACAGCAGTTCAAATATTGTAGGTACTTGAATTCAGCAAAATATCCCAATATAGTCCCAATAGTCCATAATAGTTGTGGGTTATCAGCACCAATATTGTTTAGACAAAAGATCATTTCTTCATCTTGTACTGTGAATAACTACTATGAAGACAACTATATGCAATGTATCAATTATTGTAACTGTCCTACTAACCTGTTTTGAAACTCTCATTTGTTATTTCTTTGTCGTTATAATTAATAAATTTTTTGTAAAAAAATCATTCAGTGTTTCCTTTTTACCCAGAAGTTAAGCATAGACACTATCTTGAGCCTAACAAATCAGTAATGTGAGCAGTGTACATGGCCAGTGCCAAGGCCACAGAGCCGCAGTCAGGCCCCCCACAGCACCAGGCACACAGGACTGCATTAGTGCTACACGCCAACCTCTGCGGCTGGGTGGTGCAAACAGATGGGAGGCAGCTGGAGATCCCAGCTGGGTCTGCCCTAGACATAAGTGGGGGGTCTCGCCTGGAGAGCCCAGTGTGTGCCCCTCCCTCCCCGCAGCCCAGTGCGGCTTGGAATCAACTGCTCCCAATTTAAAAGAACTTCGTTGGGCCTGGGAGATGGCTCCATGAATAAGCACTTCCCTGGCAAATGCACAGGCCTGAGTTCAGTCCCTGGTTCTGCCAAAAAAAAAGAAGTTTGTCCTTTCTTATCAAATTAAGCAAAGCTAGAGGATTTAAACTTATCTGATGTACCATTGCTCTGCCCTCCTTGTCCTGTTTGGAACTTCATTTTAATATAGAACTCCACACTAAGTCCTTTATGTTGGTCTTAGAAAGCAGCACAAATACAAAAACCAAAAAATCAAAAAACGTTTTTTATGCACACCTATATACATCTATGAGCATCTACAGTCCTTGAAACTTTAATAGTTTGTATTTCCCATTTTTAACTCAATCAAACATTTCCCTGTTAGGCTTCTCTCGAGCCTCTTTCCCTCTTTGTGCTCCTGCATCTCTCTGGCCTACTGAGCCCACTCCCGGCCCTTGTCAGCCCCTCCTGGCCCTAGTGAGCCCCATCCCCAAGTTTTAAACCTAGTCCACCAGCGCCAGTGCACACCCTGTGTGGACTGCTGCGGGTCCAGTCAATCCGCTTCCCTCCCTATGTGCCCTTTTCGGAAGTGATTCCTCCACCCACACTTATCTGGTACTGGGCATCCTGTTTGGGCACCGAAGGTTGGCATCTGTTGGTCTTACTGTGAACAATTCTACCCAGCGAGATATGGCAACATGAATGAGAAACATAGACAAGAAGACAAAAGCGGAGCTAGGTGGTCGCAGTTCTGCCTGATGGGCAAGATTCACACGCCAGCACAATGTGCCCATTTAGACCTTCTGCAAAGTCAGTAATACGTGACACAAGGCTGCCTGGTGACTAGTAGCTGACATTAACCACTCAGGCTGTTTATCTCAGGGCCGAGGTAGCTTGTCCGCTCTACGCACTGAGGCCTGGTCCTGCCTACACACCTTTGGATTTTCCAGTTTCAGTGGTTCTTTACAACCTTTCAAAATAACACTCCCAAAAAATGAAATACTTAGGAATCAATCTTACAAAGTAAAAGATTTATATACTGAAAATTAAAATACTCTGAAAAGAGAGATCAGAGAAGATTTCAGAAAGTAGAAAGATATTCCTTGCTCCTGGACAGAAAGAACCAACATTATGAAAATGGTCATACTCCCAAAATTTTTACACAGATCCAATGCAATCCCTATTAAAATACCTCATAGATCTACAAAAAAATTCCTAAAATTCACACGGTACCAGAAGAGACCAAGAATAGTAAAAGCAATCCTGGGTGGTCCTGATTAATGAAGTTGACCGGATTCCTCTTATTCCAAGCTGATCACGACTGAGACAAACTGGAGTGCACTGGGGGTCTTAGTGGAATTAGGCAGGCAGAAGACAGAGACTGAGACTGAGATCCGGACTGAGACGGAGACCGAGATCAAGACCGAGACCGAGACACTGCCTGATGGACGGATGAATGGATGGACAGACAGACAGACAGACAGACAGAGTTCTCATCCTTCTGGTATCCAATGTGAACCACTTGAGCTGGGAGCCAGGAATCCTTCTCCAGACCTCTGAAGGGACTCAGGAAATCTTGAAGGCACACTTTCTGTCAGGACCTAGAGAGGTCCACGTTCACGCCTCAAGGGCCAAGACTGATGACCGAAGAGGGTTTGTATGGCCAGTCTCCCTGGCCAAGCCACCAGATGGTGTGGCAAACAGAAACATGGCAGTGATGGCCAGGGCTTGGGGGCAGCTTTATTTACCTTGACAGGCACTTATCAAGATCATTCTCAGAATAACAGGCCTTGACCTCCATTGGTCTAGGGCTTATATGGGACAGGCAAGCACAAAGTCCGAGTGGCTTGCCAAGTGGGGGCCGATGTATGTACATCTCCGTGATCACGATGTACATATGCATTACAACCAGCCACTTCTAGGAAGTAGGAGCAACCAGATCCAGAACAAGAGCTATTACAATCTGCTCAAGCAGTAAACTGAAGCATACTGGCTAGGGGTTCACTTTCTGTCACAATAACGTTCCATGACACCAGCACAGACACAGCCATGCAGATTGGCAGAACAGAAGAAGGACACAGAAACTACACCCAGCTGCCTGTTTTTCTGAAAGGAGCCAACAACAAACTCTAGAACTAAAGGTATCTCTTTGGCCAATGACAGCAGGAAAACTGAATCTCCACACACAGAAGATGAATCTAAACCCACATATTCTACTATGCACAAACTAAAGTCAAAATGAAGATCCAAATGTTAAAACAGGAAATATCTACTAGAACATAAAATAGGTACAACTCTTGAAGTCATATGGACAGGCAAGGACTTTCTGAACACAGCACAGGAAACAGTACCAAGAATCAATGATGCGACCCTATCAGATTAAAAAGCTTCTTTGTAGCAGAACAAACAGTGTGAAGAAACAATCCGGATAATGAGGAAAACTTTTCCATCTGTTCCTCAGATGGCTAATATCAAGATTCTGTAAAGAACTCAAAACATTATATTTCCCAAAATAAAAGAACCAATACAAAATAGATGAGTAAAATAAGTAGACACATCACTGAAGAAAATTATAAACGGCCAGTAAACACATGAACATGACTCACCATTAAAGAGAGGCAAATTAAAAAGCCGGGCGTGGTGGTGCAGGCCTGTAATCCCAGCACTTGGGAGGCTGAGGCGGGAGGATTGTTGTGAGTTCGAGACCAGCCTGAGCTACAAAGTGAGCTTAAGGCCAGCCTGAACTGCATAGTGAGACCCTGTCTCATAAAGACAAAAAAAAAAAAAAAAAAAAGAGAGAGGCAAATTAAAATGACTCCAGGATCCATCTTCCTCCCCAAAGAATGGCCATTACCCAAAACTCAAATAATGATGAATGCTAGCAACACTCCAGAGGAAAAGAAGCCTTACACGTTGTTGGTGGGAAGGTGGAGCAGTATAACCACAAGGCAAGTCAGTGCCGAGATCCCTCGGAAAATTAAAATGAGAAATTCCACGGGACCCAGCTATTTTCAAAAGTGAGTGATTGTATTACAGTGATCCATGCATATCCTATTTAGAGAAGCACAATTTATAACGGCTAAATCTTGGAAGGTACCCAAGAGCCCATCAACAGAATGCATAAAGAGAATGTGGCATTGGATACCCCTTCTGCCAGAACGAAGATAAACCTGAGTTATCCATAGCAAAATAGATGCGCCTTGAGATCATGAGGAGTAAGTAAAACAGGCCAGACCCATAAGCTACGTACAGCACGCTTGCTCTTTTATGAGAGACTCAACATATAAAGGGCAAGAAATATCAGATACTAGGAAGTAGGAGACAGATCTCTCTCCAAGTGAAAGGGAATCCAAAGATGGTGGGAAGAAGATGGAGGCGAGGGAAAAGGGACAAAAAAGGAGCTAAAGATGTGCATGTAGCCAGCACAGCAGGCAAAGCTGGGATCAAACCTGGGACCCTATGCTTGCCAGTTAGGTGCTTATGCCTCTGAGCCACATCCCTAGCCCCTAATGAGTTGTTTGTTTGAAAAACATGGGTACAGAATTTATGCCTCTCAGGCAATCCAAAACATTTTTAGCTTCCACCTTTATAAAGAAACAGTTGAGGAATTTTTATTGCTGTTGTTTATTTTGTTTTGTTTTGTTTTAGTATTATCCTCCTTTACTAGCCATCCCACATCTGGGAATGTATTAAAGGAATGAAATCAGTATGTTAAGAGTATATGAGACAGTCCTGGGCTACCTTGGGTTTTTCCCAAGGGGATGCCCCTGTGAGTGAGGAACTCCTGGGGTCCTGTCAGCCAGGAGAGACAGGGGAGAGACACCTAGGAGGGCATGAGCCAGGAAGCTGGATCCCCAAAGAAAAGCAGCAGGCAGACAGCTGCAGGGCAGATCAGTGTGTGTATGGTCTCTAGAGACCACTGTCCACAGGCGCCGTTCTCCTCCAGGAGAATTTGCTTCTAGGTGTGTGTGACATCAGGATCCCAATCCGCTATGTGACCCCCATAGTACTGCACAGATGTGTGAGGAAGAAGGTGCTGCCCCCCTCGCCGCCGACAGCACCCTGCATGGCCGCCATTACGGCAGCAGGAAGCACGGTGGAAGTGGGGAAGGCGGAGCAGGCTGCTGGAAAGGCCCACAGGCCCACTCTCAGCAGTAGGCAAGGCGGAGACGCCAGAGGCCTGGCTCACCTTCGCCATTTGCACGAAGCTTCTTTGCCTCGTACCTCGGAGCTGATGTGTGATGAAACACCCTTGCATGTGTATCTGGAGGACACGAGGACAGCTGATCTGACCTTCAACAATGATCTTCCACCTGGTACGTGGAATTGTAACTGTTGCACTGTGTGTATGCAGAAGCTAGGGAATGGAATGTACATAATGCTTAGTTTGTTGTTGGAGTCCCTTCGCTGTGGCCAGCCCTGCAGCACCCACTGTGCTATACACAAAATGAACCACAAGGATTCATAGGAGGCAGTTGGGTAGCTCTGAAATACCAGCACTGCAGCATACTTGTAATACATCCGGGAATGTTATGAAGCATTTCTGGCATGCGTGAGATTCCTACCAATTATGATTCTCAAGTTAGTGTCTTAGCCTTGAAGCCAAAGACCCATTCCTCTCCTTTCAGCAGCTGTCCATGGTGCTCTAGGGAAGTCCTGATAACAGGTATATTCCAGTACTTCACCATTAGACTCATCTGTACTTAGACTAATCTGTTGCTTCCATCTGTGAGCCACTTACCGTATATAATGAAGGAAACTAGACTTTCCAGATGCTTGGAATCTGAAGTATTTGCTAAGTGAAAATAAATAATATGTCACATCTATTTGCTACACATTGCCTCCTGCTGCTTGACAAAGTACTAATGCAAGAACTAATCCAACCTAACCTGTGGCAAATCCTTTGTAAAGTTGGCCATTCTGTTTCCTTTTGGCAAGGGGTAGGTATTGCTTTACTGGTAAAAGTTGCCCTTGTTTTTGGAAAGGATGCAGGGGAGTGGCAGCCTGCAGACGCTGGGCCACTGGCCTCCAGGACTCTGTTCTTTGTATGGAGAAGCCTGTGACTGCCAGCACATACCATTACATATTCTCACTATGTGCCTGTGACCCTGCAGGCTCGTATTGTGGCTCCTTTCTAACCATGTGGGTTGTTTCAGAGCACGCAGACACTTCAGAACCAGCATGGTACGTTGGGTGGACAGTCAGGGAACATCGTAGGAAACTCTCTTTCCTGAGGAGCAAAATCAAAGTGAAAATAACATTTGTTATCACCAGCATCACAAGTTGCAACTGCCACTGCCTCTTCTCTGCTGCCTGCTCACAGGGCTCACTACCAACAGACTGGACATACTGGGACTCCTCAGACTATGGCCACCACAGCCCAGTACCTAAGGACATACTTACTGGCACCACAGAAGAGATAAAAAGAGCCTTCGGGTAAACGCATGGACTCCCCAACAACGCGCACAAGCAAAGCATGCTACTTCATGTTACTCGCGCACTGGCTCCCCCGGCTCGGGGCGTTGTCTTGGGTCAACCCCTCATGATACAGAATTTCAAATCACCGACAGGCAGAAAGCCAGGTCCAACTGCTGGCTTGATACAGCTGAGCCTTGTATATCATAAATAATCACTTCAAATTTCCTAGCTTTTTATGTGATTTCTTAACACTATGTATTATGTGCTCAAATGGTAAAAACGATCCCAATTAAAATGCTTCTGACGCTACACTGCTTTATCAAGAGGAGGGGCAGAGACAGAAACATGCTTCCTGCCCTTGCTGTGTGAATACAATGTTCTGGACACAAAGCCAAATTCAGAAATATGACTTGGCTAGACTTGACCAAAATCATGTGCCACAGAAGCTTACCTGCCAATTATTTCCTTATTTTTCAGCTGGACATCTTTCAATAAACCATAACTTATCATTTTTAGAAACAGTCTCTGAGCAGCCAAACCATTTACAACCATAATCATAAGAGCCAAGATTCAGGGCTGGGGAGGTAGCTCGGTGGTTTAAGCACCTGCCTGGCAAATGCAAGGACCCAGGTTCGATCCCCGAGCGTGCTGTGCCAGCTCAGAAACCTGGTGTGGTAGTGTACATCTGTGCTGGGGAGGCTGAGACAGGAGGCTCACTATGAGACCAAGCTGCACAGTGAGACCCTGTACCAAATAAATAAATAAGTTTTAAAAAAACAAAAAAGCCAAGGTTTAACACATAGCAAAATGCCACATTTACTCAGAAGATGAGGAGAAGACCAGCTGCTTTATAAAGTCCTGGCTTTTTTTTTTTTTTTTTTTTTTTTTTTTTTTTGGTGGTACGAGAGAACAAATTCGAGACCTTGTACTTGCCAGGCAAACACTTATTCCATTTAGCTATCTCTCTGGCCCCAAAATTTGATCTCAGAAGGTTTTTTTGCTCTGGTTTGGTTTTTTTTTTTTCATACCAGAGATTGAACTCAGGACCTTGCACTTGCCAGGCAGGTGCTTATTCTATTGAGCCATATTCCCAGAACTACTGGCTTTAAAAAAATAAATAAATAAAATAAAATAAAATAAGGTGTGGGGTATGTCTTCTGAAGTAACAGGGATTGAACTAGAAGACATTAAGCAAAATAAGCCAGATGCAGAAATACCAAGGCCACGTGATCTCACTAAGAAAGAAAAAGGGCTGCACCGAAGGCTGGAAGAGCAACAGTGGTTACCAGAAACTAAGAGGGCGAAAAAGCAGGGGCTGAACAAGATCGAGCCACAGGCGTGAAGTTAGAAGGAGACAGAAGCCCCGAGCACACGGGCCCCAAGGGCACAGGAGGCACTGGCGCTGTGTGGGCTGGGCATCATGCTTGCGTCTCCCGCTCTGAATATCGGCTGTGCAGACAGTACACAGCGTATCGACTATTGTAACCGCCCTACTACGCTGTTCTGAAGCTTCGTTTCACTTCATGTTTATCTTTTTTTAAAAATCAAAATCAATGCAGTTAATAAGGGAGTGTTTTACACTCCAGAGCAGCTGGTAGGGAGCCTTTCATTCTCTCACCATAAAGAAAAGATCATTGTACTGCACGATCGATGTGCTGACAGCTTCATGTGTTCATGACACAAGGTGAACAAACACTAATTAACCACATTGTGACCCCAAAAGATATGTCATCATGTGTCAAGAAAAATTGCACAAGAATGATTTTGGTTCAAATTTTTACACTTGTTAATACTTTTGAACAACAGGTACAAATGGAACACACTGGTTGGATGCATTGTGGTATTTCAACACACACATGCAGCAGGCACTAAGCAAACCAGCGCCCTCCATCCGCCCTCCCCTTCCATCCGCCCTTTCCAACTCCACTCTTCTATACTAGAGTCAGAGCACAGTGCTAAGTAAACCAGACACACAAGGTGTAAATACAGAATCACTCCTCTCACGGAAGTAACCCAGGTTTCACTCAAAAATCTTACCAAGAATATCTAAAAAGGAAATAAATCAACCAGGCTTGATGGTAGGTTTCTGTAACCCTAGCATTCAGGAAGCTGAGGCAGGATCATGAGCTTCCGGCCAGCCTGGAGTACAGAATAACATCCTTGCCTCATAAAACAAAAGATGGGTTTGTGGAGGAAATAAAAAGTAGTAGATATATCAACTGCTTAGCCATAAACCTAACTGAAACTGAAGAGTATTTCATGAGAATAGAATTTGAAAGGCTTTCTTTAGAAACAACAGAGTCATTTCGGGGCCATGCCACTTTCAAAGTTAGGATTAAAAAAGAAGCCCATTCTCCCTGTTCTGAATCGGCACAGAGGGGCCGAGGAGATGGCTCAGTGGAACAAGTGCTTCCCTGGCCTGAGTTCAATCCCCGGTTCTGCAAAAACAAACAAACAAACAAACAAAAAAGCTGAGTCAACACTGATACAGAATCAGCACTCACTTTCCTGGGCACCTCGATGTGTCTAAAGTTGCTGGAGACCTCAGATCGCAGACGAGGGCCGTGCGTGTGGAAAGGAGCGAGGCACTCGAGCTGTGGCTGCTGAGACGTCCAAGGGCCCAGCCCCGAGGCCACCTCCACCTCCCAACAGCCATTCCGAATCCCCGCATCGGAGCGGACACGATGCCCAGGAAGAGTACGGCTGTGGCTGGCGGCCTGGGTGCCAAAGGCGTGGCTAACCAGGGCGAGGAGAGGCCCCGGGTGGGAGAAACGCGCGCGAGCTTCGGGTTTCCGTGGGCAGGGAACAGGCAGCCAACAGCAAAATCATGGGGGCCTGTTCTCCGGCCCAGACCTCGTCCCCAGCGTAGTGGCTGTCCTCCTTTCTCGTTCACCCTCCCAAGTAAATGCAGATTGTGTGAGGGTGGAGAACTTTTATCTGTTTCTTTCAGCTGATGCCCAAAGCACCGAGAACAGGGGTTATGTGGGGGCCCAGCGGTACTCATGGAAGAATGACCACAGCATTTGCACTACCCCTGGAAAGATACAAGAGCAAATGAGCATTTGTACCCAGGCAAAGACGGAAGGAGAAGCAGGAATGAGGTTCTTTCCCTGACTTGGTACCGCTGAGCAAACGTCTCCTATGGCTTGATCCGCAGCCCAGCGCACCTCCTCCAAAACAGTCTTAATGTAAAACGTAACATGTAAACTGCCTACCTGCGAGAAAGAAAGTTGCTGAGAACGGTGTCTGGGCAATCCGTTTCTGAAAGAAATTAGTGAAAATAAATACACACACACACACACAAACACACACACACACACACACACACCCCAAAGTTGCTCTCATGTTCCGCCAGGCTGTGTGAGCGAGGCCAGGCGACGGAAGCAAAGTTCAGGGCTTCTTTCCGTCCTGCGAGCTGACCCATCAAGGCTAGCCACGCCTTCTCCCGCAGTCTCACCCGCCAAGCCTCACCCACACCCATCGTGCTGTCCACCTCGTACTGAACAGTAATCCCATAAATCCGGTACCTGCCCAGATGGCCTTCACCCCACCCCGTCCCGCCCCCAGAACTCGGTTCCACCCACTCCTTAGCTCCTGGCCTCTAACTGTTCTCTGCTCAGTCGACCCTGCCTCACAACCCCGTGCTGGGCTCGGGCCTTGCCTTGCCCTCCACGATGTGGCCTTCTTGAACTCACTAGGCCAACTGAAACTTCTGGCCCCCTAGAAGGGTCCACAGCCGTTGGCCTGCTCAGTCCCCCAACGAACGTCTCCTACTCTCCCTAACCGCCACAGCCAGCGCGAGACCAGAAGCTGAGACTTAGGGCAGGTCCACCCCGAACCGGAAGGGGAGCTGCCCATCGGGTCATGGACCAGCGACCAGGGAGCTGCTCAGCTGCCTTCAGAGTCAGCAAGAGGGCTGCCAGGCTGAGAGTATGAAGTCCTAAATGAACAGTGGGAGTTGTTTAGCAGCTGTCGCTGGGTCTCTAAATGGAGAGGCTGCAGAGTCTGATGTCACCATAAACTCTGTCTTCAACCAAATGAGTTGACAGATGGCTGGATAGAAACGTAAATCCAGTGAGGGCCAAAAGGCTGAGCTCTTCTTACACCTCCCCTCAGTAGTACTAGTAATAATAAATAATAATAATAATGCTGTTGTTGTTGTTTTAAGTAGTGAGTGAAGCTGGCAGTGGTGACCTGGACCACTGCAGCTCCAGTTTGTGAAGGGCAGGAGAATCACAAGTTCAAACCCAGCCAGGGCGTCTAGGCCACATCCTGTTCTCAGATTCGCAAGCACTTATTCTACTGAACCATCTCAGGGACCCCTTGTTTTCAGATTTCAAGGCAAGATGAACTAAAGCCTAAGGCCAGCA
>PVKA01032321.1:0-14813 GCA_004027165.1 Ctenomys sociabilis
TTTTTTTTTTTTTTTTTTTTTTTTTGGCAGAACCAGGGATTGAACTCAGGCCCTTGTGCTTGCCAGGGAAGCGCTTATTCCACTGAGCCATCTCCCCAGCCCCTGCTTTTCTTTCTTCCTTTTTCATACAAGGACTGCTATGTACATCAAGCTGCTCTCAAACTCACTAAATAGCCCAGGCTGGCCTGAAACACACTGCGATCCTCCTGCCTGACCCTCCCAAGTGCTGGGATTACAGACTTGCATCACAATTCCTCGATTCGTGTGCCTAGTTTTAACGATAAAGTAGGCAATTACAGTGGATGCACAGCCTATAGAGGCTCAGATCTCTGGGGCACGATTGCCTGTGTACCTCACCAGCTAGAACCAGCAGAGATACTAACCTAGAGTGAGAGGAGTACAGAACGGAAAGTGCAGGGGGATTGAGTGTCATCTATGGCCTGAGGATACCTAGTAAAATTTCCCTTGTAAATGTCCCCCACCCCCCGAAAATCAAGCCAACTGTAGTGATGGAGAAGCCATTTTCCTGATGGATCTGAGAGATGTAAGCAGCGAACTTCTGTGGACCCTGAGGTTTTCTCACACAGCCTTTCCTCAGGGTGGACAGGCTCGACCCCAGCTGCTGGGGATGTCCGAAAGCACCGGCCCACAGCTACCTCATAGGCCAGCACCTTCCTCTGGCTCAGCCCTACTTTGCTTTGTTTTCCTCCCTGCAGGAGCAGGTCTACATGCAATTCTCTTCTCGATCTGTCTCAAACAAACCCTCTAGAAGCCTGTGTCCATTCCCACATGTGGCAGGAATGATCCTAAGTATTGGACCTGATAGTGCAGCAATAGATTTTCATAAAATAAGAAAGCCACTTCAGTAGTTTATCCCAGACTTGTTTCCTTCCTTCCCTTCTTCCTCCTCTCTCTCTTTCTGTCTCTCCATCTGTCTCTGTCTCTCTGTCTCTGTCTCTGTTTGTCCCTCTCTCTCTCTTTCTGTGTCTCTTCTGTCTCCGTCTGTCTCTGTCTTTGTCTCTGTCTCTGTCTGTCTGTCCCTCTCTCTCTTTCTCTTTCTGTCTCTCTGTCTCTGTCTCTCTTTCTGTCTCTGTCTCTGTCTGTTTGTCTCTGCCTCTGTCTCTGTCTGTCTCTGTCTCTGTCTCCATCTCTCTGTCTCTCTCTGTTCTTTTTTCTTTAATTTTTATTTTTTTGAAGTACAAATATCAATGAGACAGTTTTAAGATACCTTGACAAGATGCATTTGATAAATTAATACATTGCAAACTGTTTTCATAATGTTTTGGTATCATAGAAGGTGAATACATAATATTATACTTATAGACATCATTATAGCATATGTCTCTTATCAGTAAATTAAGAGAGTGTGGCTATTTGCATATCTTATTTTTGTGATACAATTTCTCTGTGTAGTTTAGTATATGTGCTGCCGAAGCGAGCACATCTCTGTGTAGTTTAGACCAGCCTTCTTGATCTCATTATATAGCTCAGGTTGACATCAATCTAGCAGCAATCTTCCTGTCTCAGTCTCCTGAGTGTTAGGATTATAGGCATGAGCTACCATTCTGAGTTATCCCCAAATTTCTTTCAGGGAAAGTGTTGCTTTTAAGAAAATAGGTTGATTAAAAAAAAATTAAATAGATTGATGAACTAATAGAGAATGGGACACAAGAGCAAATTGCTCCAAAGTAGGACGATTAGATTATTCTCCTATAATAAAAAAATAAAACTTGTTCAGGAAGACGAGGAGTTGGTAGAGAGGGGTGGTATGATCATGTGGGGTGTTTCACAAGGGTGAATCAGCCAGTGGCTGGTGGTTAAAGATAAACCTAAGAAATAAATAGATTGAAAGAAATATAAATTTAAGAATGATGATATCTCAAGCTCAATGTAAGGTTGCTGGCTGCTCCTCATGTTTGAAGAAATACTCTCAAAAGGTTTGTGTAAGTGTGATTTTCTGAAATACTGAACACAGATCTAAAGGCAGCCCATAAAAATCCTAGAATGTGAAAGCAGAGCAAACACGAGAACATTTTCCTTGGGACGTTCTAGGAAATGTGCCAATTCCCAGAAGAGTAATGCATCCTTTTTTCTATATTTTGAAAGTAGTTATATTAATAAGAATTGTGTAAATAAGCAACTTCAAGCCCAATTGTATTTTGTATTGTCTCACATAATTCCTTGGGACAGGTTTTCATTGACAGTATCTCATTGGCTTCTGCTCTGTTTTGTATTTAGCCTGCTCACTTGTTTATTCTTTTCCCAAATAATAGTTTTGAGCATTTATGTGTTTATTTGCATCTTTTTGATAGACAACACATAACCTTTATCATTTCACTGTGGAAGCATGAATGTCCCACAGACAGGTAGGGGGTTTTGGAAAGAAGAAATGACATGTTTTACAGCACAAACTTAGAAAACTCTTGAGTGTTCACTCCCAAAATATAGCTGGTGCTTAATTTTAACTTCAGATTTCCTCATTGTCAGTCTGCATGTATGTTTCTTCATACTTTGAGATCCTGAGTCATGCATGACTGCTAAATAAAAACTTCTCATTGAGAATATAAAAAAATAAATTCTCATAGTGTGTAAAATTTAAGTTATTGTTCCCTAAAACAAGGTCTGGACTAGGAAACCTCATCTAATAACAAGATTCCACCTACACAGAATTTACCCAGGATACAAATGTGAAACTGGAAGCTGATTTAAAACTTCTAATATTGGAAAGAGAACATAAATATCCATGGCAAAATTTTGCATCTTTTGAGCATATCTGATCAAAATGGTATCATTGTGTTGGGGACTGAAAAGCTGGAAGGGCAGCAACCCCAGGCCCAGAAAGTGTAGCTCATCGTATGTGGACATTCCGACGATCAGAATCCCATCATGGGGAAAAAAAACTCAGTTATGGGTCATCAAGAAGCTAAAACATATCAGGGCTATGAAGCTCTGTCTGGTGCATCTGGGCCTCACTGTGCTACTCACTCTGCGCTCTCTGCTAATGATCCCATGGCAACTGCTTTAGTTATTTCTCAGGCAGTGGGGACATAACTATCCCTGAGCCAAAGGTACAAAAAGAGAGAGAGAGAAAAAAAAAACATAACTTTCTTGGTATCTCCAGGGGTGTGAGGGCGGCATCAAATCAAACCCACAGTCTTTGCCTTTTTGGGGATCCGAAATAGCATGATCTTACGTGTAGAACAGACCTTGCTGCATCTATGAGGTTGCAATTTAGAGAATACTCAGTCCCTAGGCCTTCTGGGGTGCTCATTCCTGATTCTGTGAAGCTTTTCCTGACTGTGTATGGAAGATCCAGGTCTTCGTGACTAACTACTCTCTTTCTGTCCACACTGGAGCAGCTGTGGAGGAGGCCCCAGCAACTACACCTTCCTTCCAAGTCAGACCTCCCCTGTCCTCTGTAAAGAGCTTTATGACAGTGCTATTTTCCCCACCCTTTTATCAAAAATCTTCTTGATGTTTCAAATAGTCTGGTAGTGGAAATACACTTAAAATGTGACCAGAAAATTCCAAAGGATAATTGGAAAAAAGCAACTAAAGTATTTTGTCATGTAAACCATGTGAACACAAAATTTCATTGTGCTATATTTGAGAAAACACTACCCTTAGGTAAAGAAATAGCTTCACCTGCAGCTTATACAAATCCCCTATGCAGCCCTTTATCAGATGGGGACTTTTTTGACTTCTGCATGTTCACAGTATTTGCATTGTTGGGGAGGCAGATACAACATTAATTGCAGTTGGGAGGAGTTCCCAAGACCATCCTCAGGTGTACTAATTCCCTGAGAGGACTCACTGAACCTACTGGTGGCATGCAGGATACAGGTGAAAGCGAGGGCAAGAGAACATAGGGCAGAGTTCAGGAAGTTTCCAAGAGCGGAACCAGAAATGTCCCCTCCCAGTAGGATCAGGCGTGGCACAGCTCTCCTGGCTACAATGCATGGCGCGTCATCAAGGAAGGAAGCTCCGTGTTGAGTTTTTATTGGGGTTTCATCAAGAGGACATGGCTGATTGCTTATGTGGATGACCTTTAGTCTTCTAGAGGTCATTTATACTGTAAACAAAAGGCCCATCTTGTCTATTAAGGCCCACAGCCTTAAGATAAACAAAGATACAGTGTGTGTGTGTGTGTGTGTGTGTGTGTCTGTGTGTCTGTGTGTCTGTCTGTCTGTCTGTAGGGATTGAATCAATCACATGACTTTTTATTTTCTTTTTAACAAAATTTTAGTAGTACATGATTGCTTTACTTGTCTTACAGTACCATGACATTCTAAGGGCCTGGAGATTAGTCCCATGACTGAGGACAAAAACCAGACTTCCCTTTGGATGAGGTTAAGCTTTGCTCCACAAATATACTCTAGGATCTGGTGATACAGCATCCAGAAAACTGACACATATCCTTGCCCTCCTGGAGACCCCACTGTAACATCTAGAACAATAGCTCTGCATTTGCCTGCCCCAATTGGTTTGTTAGCCATTATGTTCCCAAGAATAGCTCTGCAGATAGTTCCAGACATTTTAAGAAACTTTTACAAATACAGCCCAAATATCACTCATATGAAAAACTATTTTCTTGGGATGCTGGGATTAAGAATAGAGACAAACCAACTGTGGTGGTTGACATTTGTAATCTCAGCACGCAGGGAGGCTGAGGCTGGAGGATGGCATGTTTGAATCTTGAATAACTTGATGACTTAGTGAGACCTGTGTCAAAATAGAAAATAAAAAAAGGCTCAGGATGAAGCTCAATGTGATGGCCTGAACTCAATCTCTAGTACCACAGGAAAGAAAAAAAAAGGAGAGACAGAGAGAGAGATGAGAGATAGAAGAAAATGAAAAAAAAGAAAGAAAAGAAAGGAAGGGAGGGAAGGAGGGAGGGAGAGAGGGAAGGAAAATATAAAGAATTAAAGGAAAGAAAGAATAGATTCTTTTTTTAGTAAATGAACACCATACCTGCTGGGAGCTCCTTCACAAGGGACCCCCACTGCTGAACTATTGGGTCTCTGGTGACAGAATTCTTTCTGTCCCATTTAACTCTCTCATTTCCACAGTGCCTAAACTCTTGACCCTGTCTCCCTGCTGGGAATGACTTCTCCCACCAGCCCTTAGGTTCGGTGCTGCTACCTGTCCGTTCTGCCCACCTTTACCTGTTGTCACCCTCTCATCCCACTCAGAATCATCCATTCAGGTTCCTTCAGGGATCCAGCCCACCTGATGGGACACAACACTTGGTACCCACCATGAGTGACCCAGATTTGCAACTCGAAGCTGGAAATCCACAGGGCTGTGCAACAGAGCAGAGCTGCATTTGGAAAAGAAACACACGCTCGAAAGGCAGAGCATAGCCCGTGTTTCTCAGAAGCAGTAGCAGGAATGCCAGCCTGGTTGCACAAGAGTCCTAGAGGGTGGGCTGCCAGGAGGATGCCGAGCTGCACCCCAGGAGGATTCAGGGTGGAAGACACGGTTGAAGTGGCACTGGCTAAGGCCCAGAGTGGCAGTCAGAGGCGTCTTCCAGGGATGCACATGCGAGTGTTTCCTGAAACACCCACCAAGGCCAGCGAGCACAAAGCCATCTGTGACAGCAGCTGCCAAATAGGACTATATTTTGTTCCTCCTGTCCCTCTGCTTTCATTCCAATCCCCCACAGAAGAGCAATGAGGAAGACACTTCCCAGAAGACTGCTGTGGCCTTAGTCCAAAGACAAAGGAAACTGTCTTTATGATGAACACGTGTTGGCTCACGTACATGGAGGGTGTTCTCATTTCAGGATCAAGAGTATGTCTGACTTAAAGTCACCTCTGGAATATAAACATATTTTTATTATATCATCCACTATTAATGAGGGCATCATGTCCAGAAGAAAAAGAGGGAGAGACTTGCTTCTCTTCTACCTGCCTGCTGATTTGATCTTATCCTCCTTGGCCTGAGCCAGCCCTTCTTGGACACACTTTTGAAGTTCTGGACACGTGGGCTCTGCATGCTCAGCCAGGTGCATCCCACCAGCCTTGTCTGTGTGCAGCCTGGGAGATGTCCCACGAGAACTCACTGTATTTACGGGAATAGGTGCTGTGAGTGGAAAACGTGTACTTCTGAGCATTTGCACTTCCTTCACATATTAAAGAATTCTCAGTGTACTGATTGGTCCAGGCATTGCATGTATAGTGAAAAAGGCATGCCGTTCAGCTTCTCTTCTAATCGTTGTTACACACCATGAATACTGTTAAATGTAAAAGGTAAATATAAGTGCTAGGTTTTCAACCAAATATTTATATACATGTTTTCAGTATGTACTTTTACAGTACATACATGTACTTCACGTAGCGAGGCCCTCTCTCAAAAAATAATGAAAACACTGGAGAGAATGGGTATTTTTAAACATTGGAGAGACTGTCTTTTGTATTTATTTATTCCCTGTCATCCCCCTATAGATATCTAGAGGTCTGTTCAGCCCTCCGCACTTTTCAACCCCCGCAGGACTTTAATTTGTGTTAGAAGTGAAGGTAGTCAGCCTGTGAGCTATGTGCCCAACATTTGGGCCACTTATCAAAATAGGTTTCTTCAACAGCAATCAGATGAATACCTGGATTTCAGTGATATAAAAATGACTTGAACTCTGTTCATAAGAGTAATCCCCACACAAAAGACCACCGTCCTTCAGTCTCTACTGCTCTACTTCCCTTATCACTGTATTCTTGGACCCCAGACCTCAGGTTATGCAGCTGCAATCCAGAGGTCTTCCTGATCTTCAGAAGCTGTTTCATGTGGGGTTTTTTTGTGTATTATTTTTTATTTTAATTTTTTTCATAGGTTGCAAATTGAAAATTTCATGTGGTTCTGACACAAATGCCTTCATGTTTAAGGAATTATATTTCCTCTCTGATGTCCTGGCTTTGACTCTGTGGAACCAAATTTTATACAATATGTAGGACAGAATGCCCCTTTTCTGATTATTTCTGATCCAAAAGAAGACAAAGACTGTGGACTTGATTTGAAGCCACCCTCACACCCCTGGAGATACCAAGAAGGGTGTTTTCTCTCTCTCTCTTTTTTGCACTGTTGGCTCAGGGATAGCTATGTCCCCATTGCTTGAGGAATAACTGTAGGGCAGTTGCCATGGGATCGTTAGCAGAGAACAGAAATTGAGGCCCAGTGAGGCCCAGTGAGGCCCAGACCCACTGGATAGAGCTTCATGTTCCTGATATGTTTTAGCTTCTTGATGACCTATAACTGAGTTTTCTCCCATTATGGGATTCTGACCTTGGGAATCTCGAGAGATGAGGGACTTCACTATCCAGGCCTGGAGTTACTGCCCTTCCAGCTTTTCAGTCCCTGACACAATGATACCATTTTGATCAGATGTGCTCAAAAGATACGAAAGTTTTCCATGAATATTTATGTCCTCTTTCCAGTATTAGAAACTTAAAATGGACTTTCATTTTCACATTCTCATGCTGGGTAAACTCTCTGTTGGTGGAATCCTGTTATTAGGTGAGCTCTCCCAGTCCAGACCTTGTTGTTTTAGAGAACAATAATTTAAATTTTACAAACTATGGGAATTTGAATATTCCTCAATATTCCCTAGTGTTGTGGGAAACATCCAGGACCAAAAACACTCCACACCAGAAATCTGGGAGGTGACTTTAGTGTAACACTAGTATGTTGATAGGAGTTAGTTCCAAATCACCAGGCCAGAGTCAGTTTTGAGTTCAGTTTAAATGCAGCTTGCAAGCAAGTGGTACAAAGCTGATAGTTCGTTATTACATGGCTGGCTGCATGTATTATAAGAACCAAAACATATGCTGTGAGGCAGCTTTGTTTTAAGCAAGTTTACTTAAAAAAGAATTACTTATTAGATAGGAACATTTTGGGAGGTAGGGGGTTAGAGCAGGGTAGGTAGAGTTGAATGCATCCTTGACTGGAGCCAATCTGTTCTAAGCATAAAGTATAAAGTCCTGACAGCAAGGCAAACTAAAACTAAATATATACATATTTTAAGTAGAAAAACACAAATGCTATGACTGTACGTAGTCAGGTTGACTTAGCCAGTTATTTGGAAGGAGAAGTTGAACACAGTCATGGCTAACTGAACTTAGAAGACTAACTGTGTGAAAAGCAGCAATGAGTATAGTCACAGGCTATTTATTGATTTTTAATTTCTACTATAAGATTTCTATAAATTTTCCATTACACTATGACTTCCCCAGGAGTACATTCTCATGGTTGCTCAGCTTCCATGTTCCAGCCTCTTTATAAACTGCCTTCAGCTCTTTCCTCAACTCTCCAGAAAATTCCATTACACAAGTCTTTTGATGGCTCGCATTGCCTCAAAACTGTGGAGCAAGGGACTTCTGGGAAGATGGCAGAGTGGTGAGCAGCAGAGAAAGTGCCTCTGAGCTTTGGTATTCAAATGTTAGAATACAGCCATATTGAGAAGAAAACAAAGAGGTAAGTGGGTTTTCAGAATCCAGGAAGGATCTACAGCAAGAAATGAAGCCCTCAGAGAGGTAAAAGAGAGATTTCAATGAGGAAGAGGTGGGAGTCAGCCCTCTGTCCTGGAGCCCTGACTCCCTGCAAGGGAGAGGCAGCTTGAACCTGCAGCGGCATGGTGACCACTGGCAACTCCAGGGGCCCAAGCAGAGAGACACACCAGTGGAACAGAGCCGTAGATGCAGGGGGCTACAGTGGGTGTTGAGCTACTCAGTCTCAGATGTCCTTCAGGAGAGGGCAATGGGCTGGCAGTCATCTTGGGGAGGTGCCACCTGAGCTCAGAACTCAGATCAGCTTACGTTTGCTCCATCCATCTAGGAGCTCACAGTGGCAGGGTGAGGGAGGAACTCGGCTCAAGTCAGTAGAAAGCACACAGAGTGCTACAGCTGAACAAATCGTCATCTATCCTCACAGCCAGAAACCAACCTGAATGTCAGTAGATATAACGCTTCAGGCTTGCTTGGATTATCCAGTGCCCTGCTGTAAATTTATGGCTGGATTTCTGGGATTGATCCACTTGGATCTGGACTCTATCTGCCCATTTTGTTTACCAGTGACAGCAGAGACATGCCTAGAAGTAGGCAGTATGTTTCCTATTTTCTTTCCTTTTCCTATTTCTGTTTTTATTTTGTTTTGGTTTTTCTTAGTCATTTTTTTTTCTGATACTGGAATTGATCTTGGGACAATGCACTTGTTGGGCAGGCAGTTGTACTGCAGAGCTCTACTGCCAGCTGTGTTTTGCTTTTTTTTGATGATTTGTCCTGGATTGTTTCATATAACTGTGAATATGTGTCTCAGTTACTCTTCTCTCATTGCTGGGACAAATACCCAACATCCAAAATGAAGGAAGGAAAGGTTTGTTTAGCTCACAGTAACTGCAAATTTCAGTCAATACTGAGCTGGCCCCAAGGCAGAGCAGCGCATGTGCACCTTGCATGGTGGTGGAAAAGAGCAAGAGAGCAAAGGGAGAAGCAGCAGCAGCAGCAATGGCAGCAGAGATCAAGTCTGTCTCTCTTAAATTGTATTCAAACTATCTGCCCTGGGTTGGGGGAAGCACTCACACCCATAATCCCAGCAGCACTAAAACCCGTAATCCCAGCCTCGATCATGAATTAATCTCACAATCTAGAAGCCCCTGCCCCATGACTGCATGAGGATTTATGGGGACAAATAGATACAAACTATAACATCCTGTCCCCGGACCCCCAAAGTCTCATGCACATCCCTTCATGCAAAAGACATTCTAGCTCATCCCTAATAGTTACCAAAGTCCCAACAGTTTCAGCATTGCTGACAAGTCCAAGTCCTAATTCTTCTTGCAAATCTAAGCAAACTCTTGCTGTGAGCCCCTGTACAATAGAAAAATTAAATACCCCCAATATTAAAAGGCACAAGATAAAAAATGTCATTCCAAAAGTTGCAAACAACAGGGGAATACAAAGCACTGGGACCAACACAAGTCCAAAATCCAGCAGGACAAACATTAAGTCTTGTATTTCCGAGTGGGACATCTGAAGCAATCTGCACTGAGTTATGACAGTGAGTGAGGTTCAAAGGCCCTACATGGCTCCAAGCCTATAGAACTCTTGGTGGTAACTCCCATACTTCTCTCTTAGGCTGGCTTTGCTCCATTTTTGTATTTTCCCTTAGAAGATACACACCCATGGTTTTTCCAAACTTCTGGGGTTTCCACTGACTAGGAGTCTCACTCACAACTTTATACACTGCCCTGTCAGGGGCACGCTGTCTGGTCTCTCAGGCCTTCTTTTGAAATCAAGGTGAAAACCTTCTTAATCTCAGAACTCCTGCATTCTGAACGCGCCTAATACCCATGCCATGTGGATGGCGCGAAGGTCTGCTGCCAGCTGGAGCAATAGTCAGGCTTCCTTCCTTCTTGGCTATAGGGGTCAAGTGCCTGGATTGCTGAGTACTCTGACCCTGCCACTGAGGGATAAATTTTCCATGCAGGCACCACTCTGGAACCTGGTGAGGCCACCAACATTAGAACATAGGGCTCTGTGGCCTTCCCCTCAAGGCAAAGTCCCTCTCCCTTGCAATTCTGAGACTGCAAAGGGTAGAGAACTGCTGCCTTCAGTGCCGCCTTCAGGATATCCTTTCAGTTCTCTGGTTCCTTCCTGGAAGTGGAGATCCTCTCAGCTCTATCATTTCACAGCTTTATTGGAGTTTCCTTTCTGGCCAAACTCACAACATTTTAAATCATCTTTCTGGGCTCTTTGGTCTTGATTCTCAACATAAATCTGGCTAAAAGCCCCCAACAACAGCCATGCCACTCCCTCAATATTTGGTTTCTTGGAAATTTCTTTTGAAAGATGAATTAGTCCACCATGCTTAAACTAACTCTCAGACAAAGTCTCTGGACACAAGCAAAATGCAAAGATTCTGCCAAGCCAAATCACAAATCATCCGGAGTCCAACAACCAATGCAGTCATTTTTCCCAACAGAAACCTCCCCAGTTTTGTCTTCATAGGCAGGCTTTCTATCAGCCTTCTGGTCTTCTGAGCTCTGATCAGAATCTCCCAAACAGAACAGCCAAAGCTGTTCTAGCTCTGCACAAGTAGGCAACATTTTCAAAACTTTCCTATCTCTTCCCATAAGCCATTCCCAAAAGCTTGTAACCCACACGGTCAGGTTTAGTCACAACTACAACCCCACTCCTGCAGAACCAAATTATGTCTCAGTTACTCTTCTCTCATTTCTTAAAAAAGTCTACAGCAAGGCATATAATAGTCCAGGTTCTAGAAATTCAACACAAGAACAGAATATTAAAGCTGCTAGAATAAAGAAAAAAATACCCTCTAAAGGAAAAGCCATCATAATTACAGCAGACTTCTCAACACAAGGACAGCTTGGAGTAAAGTAGTTTAAGTCCTAAAAGAAAGCATCCCTTCAACCCAGATTGATGTACTCTGTTGAACTATCTTTCAAACTTGATGGAGAAATAAGATACTTCCATAACAAAGAATGCATGACGAAATTCATGGCCACCAAACCAGTACTCCAAAATGTTCTAAAGGTCATTCTAGAAATAACAAGGTCTACAATGCCAAAATCCCAAAGCAATTAAACCAAGGGGGGAAAATGGAACCAGCAACAGGAAAATAACATGACAAGGATACATCAGTATATATACGTTATAACCAACTATGTTAATGGCCTCAACTCACCAATCAAAAGAAACAAATTGGCAAAAGGGATCAAAAAGCAAAGTCCAACAGTATGCTGCATATAAGAAACATATTAAATTAAAAAACAAACTCATAAACTAAAAGTTAAAGGATGGATGAGGTGCATCAACTAGTGGTCGACTTGTAACACCCAACTGAACTGAATTAGTGTGGTTCTGAGTGTGGAAGGCCCACCTGAGGACTGTTGTCAACAGCATAAAAGCAGAACTGGTGGGGAACATAGTGTGGTGTTGATTCTTTTGGGGAAGCTTGTCAAGCTGGTTTTCCTGATATAAATTCATTCTTATGTGGCTTTTTTCAGGAGAGCTCTAACTCTTACCTTGAGTGTCACTTACAGTGCAGATCCCTCAGCCAGGGGGCACAGGCACTTCATCCCAGTGGTACAGACTTTCTAGCTTCCAACACTGACCACTGGTCCTCTTCAGTGCAGATACTTGATACATACTTGCATGAGACATTGTCATGGGCTCCAGACTTACAAGTGGACTTATAGAAGACACTTCCATGGGCTCTAGATCTTCAGCTGGACTCATGCATGATATTTCTGTAGGGTTCATGCCTTCACCTGGGTTCTTTGTGTCACTAGTGAATAGACAGATCTCCTACACTCTTCTGCATTTGATTATTTCAATAAACACTATAAAATAAGCCTATAAATTGTGTGTAATATATTAAATATATTCTTATGTAATCCTGGCTACAACAATGGAAAATAATAATACAGGCAAAAGGAACTGGAAATAAGCAAAGATAGCCATTCTTCTTGCAGACAAAGTAGATTTAAAGCCCAGACTAATTAAGAAAGACAAATAAAGTGACTTCATCCTTGTAACAGGAATGATCTCAAAGAAAAAGATGACATTCATAAATATGTACTAGACTCCAGTGAGCACAACTATATAAAACAAATATTAACAAATATGAAAAGTCAAATAACTTCTAATAAAATTATAATGTGGACCTCATACACTACTGCCACAAAAATACAGATCAACTAGACAAAAAAATCAACAATATCAGAAATATCAAAACTGAATTAACTTTTCAACAAATGGATATAGAGTAGATGTTCACAGAGTGTTCCACCATAACATCAAAATCCACATTCTTATCACTTCATGTAGAACAATGCCTGTGAGCTAGTATGTAGCCTCCAAATAGAGCACATACTAGGCCAGAGCACACGCTTAAGCAAATACAAAGGAATATCCCATACCTATTATCAGGCTATAGTGCAATGAAATTGGAAATCAGTGACAAGAGAAAGTACGAGCTTCATAAATACTTGGAAATTATAGGAAAACCAATGAGTTACAGATGAAACTAAAGACAAAATTGGACAGTTTCTACAATTAAATGATGCTATCAATACAACACTGGGCCTTATGGGATGTAGTGAAAGTAGTCCTATGAGGCAAATTTATGGCAGTCAATTCACTACTATAATAAAAAAAACATAGTGAGCTCAAATAAACTGCCTAATGTTGAACCTCAAGCTTCTAAATAAAGAAGAGAAAATCAAGTCCAAGTCCATAACAGGGAGGAAATTATAAAGACTAGAGCAAAAATTAATGCAATGGAGACTAAGAAAATAACACAAAGAATCAATGAGTCAAAGAGTTGGTTCTCTGAGAAACTAAATAAAATCAACAAACCCTTAGTCAAGCTTATCAAACAAAGTAAAGAAAGGACTCAAATCCATGCAATTAGGAATGAAGAGGGTGATGCCACAATGCATGCTACAGAAACCTGAAAGATCATCAATATCTACTTCAAGAGCCTGTATTCTAATAAGATGGAAAACAGAAGAAATGGACAGATTCCTAGATACATGTGAATTACCAAAGCTGAATCAAAAAGATAATAAAAATTATAAATAAATCAATATCACCCAATGAAATTGAAGATGTAACTAAAATCTTACCAACAAAGAAAATCCCAGGCTCTGACAGATTCACTGCTGACCTCTACAACAAATTTAGAGAAGATTTGAAACCACCATTTGTGGAACTCTTTAATGAAATTGAAAGGGAAACAATAGTTTCAAATTCATTCCGGGAATCAAGCATTAACCTGGTAACAAAATCAGACAGGGATCCAACCAAAAAGAGGACAACAGGCCAATTTCTCTCATAAGCATAAATGCAAAAATTTTAAATAAGAGACTAGCGTGGGACGCCGAAAGCAGGAGGATCACTACGAGTCTGCTCTATCCACTGAGATCCTGTACACCTTGAATACCCTGTCCTAAACACAAAGAGAGAGAGAGAGAGAGAGAGAGAGAGAGAGAGAGAGAGAGAGAGAGAAGGGTTGGGGAAATGGCTCAGTAGAATAAGCAGTTCCCTGGCAAGCACAAAGGCCTGAGTTCAATCCCTGGTTCTGAAAAAAGAAGGAAGGAAGGAAGGAGAGAGAGAGAGACAGACAGACAGAGAAAGATAGAAAGAAAGAAAGAAAGAAAGAAAGAAAGAAAGAAAGAAAGAAAGAAAGAAAGAGACTAGCAACCAGAATGCAGCAAATCATCAAGAAGATTTTATGCCATGACCAAGTAGGATTCATCCCACAAATCAATAAATGAAATATACTAAGAGATATATTTCATTTATATTAATATAAGTGAAACATATTAAGAGAGCCAAGGACAAAAAACATGATCATCTCAATAGATGTAGAAAAAGCATTTGACAAAGTGTCTTCATGATAAAAATCCTGCAGAAAATTGAAATAGATGGTCTTTATCCAATTGGATGAAAGCCATCTATAACAAATAAATAGCCAACATCAAATTAAATATGAAAATTTTCACTTTGCCAGAACAAGACAAGGATGTCCACTGTCACCATTCATATTCAATATAGATCTGGAACCATTAGCCAGAACAATGAGACAAGAGAAAGAAATAAAAGGAATGAGGATAGAAAAGGAAAGGAAAAAGTCAAATTATCATTATTTATAGAGGACATGACACTCTACAAAAAAGACCCTAAAAACTCCAACAAAAGATTTCTAGATTTAGCAAATTCAGTTAAGTGCTTGAATACAAAGTCAACACTCAAAATTCAATGGCTTTCCTGTACACAAATAACAAACCCAGTAAGAGAAAT
>PVKA01032321.1:14913-25483 GCA_004027165.1 Ctenomys sociabilis
AAAAAAAAAAAAAAAAAAAAAAAAAAAAAAAAAAAAAAAAAAAAAAAAAAAAAAAAAAAAAAAAAAAAAAAAAAAAAAAAAAAAAAAAAAAAAAAAAACCAGACCACCTGGCATGTAAGTGAGGCCACCAGATCCTGAATTGACCCAGAGAGCAGGCTTACTGAGGAACCCTTCAGCAGAACTCCCTGCAAAGGGCTAGAGGCAAGACCCACCCAGATGATTCAGGAGCAGAACATCTTGCCAGAGTGACACAAAGGGCTCACCTGCAAGGCTCCAGCAGGAAGAAGTAGAGCACAGCAGCCAGAGCCAAGCCACACCCACCTGGAGGAGTCTGACCTTCACAGATCTGGACCAGGTGTTAAGGTAATAACTCTGTCTAAGCTCTGCACCAAAGGTCCAAAGTCAGTGGTATTCAAAATGACAAAGAGAAGGAACAAAAGAGCACTCTCAGGCCCCGAGTCCACCCAGTACAAATGCAGAAGACACTAGCATAGAGGAAATTGGAAATCACACACCTGAAATCTCTGAAATAATAGCGTTGGAAGTAAAGAAACAACTGCAGAAAGGTATAGAAGAGATCAGATCAGAAATAATTTCTGAAGTACTAAGTGCTTTTGAACAATACATTGATAAAAAAAATAGAGCAGAATATAAAAATGATGGAACCCCTGAATAAGCAATATAGGAAAGAAATAGAATGTATGAAACACATTCAAAGTGATACACAGGCTCCTTGATCCTGCCCACGCTTGCCCAGCCAGAGACCGGCCTGAACAGCGGCTGACTCCAGCAGCCTCCTGGATCCTGCCGCAAGCTCTCCCAGTGAATGGGAATTTGCACGACTCACCAGGCTTCCCAGATCAGTGAGTGTACGGTGAATTTGAGGGAGAGCCATTGGCTTCTTCCCACGCACACTACCCGGATCCCCACCTCCAAGCCCTCCAAGCCAGTGACCGGCCTGTAACCTCAGCACCCACTCACCAGCACCTCCCCAGATCAGCCCACTGAGCGAGTGGGAATTTCCCCAACTCCCTGGGCATCAAAGTTCAGTGAGTGTAGAACTCCAGGCCCGCTGTGCTGGAGAGACATTTCCCAGGGATACCCTGGCCCCCCATCCCCCAAAGCCCAGTGAGGGTTCCAGGTCCACCGCGCCAGAGAAACATTTCCCAGTGATTGCCAGTCCCACCCTACAGCCCCAGACCCAGTTCAGGTTGGCCTAGAGTGACAACTCCAAGCCTGCCATGCCAGAGGGACATTTCTCAGTGTTCCCCGGTCCCACGCCACAGCCCGAAACCCAGCGCAACCTGGCCTGTGAGGGCTCCAGGCCTGCTGCACCGGAGGGACCTTTCCCAGCCTTCCCGTGCTCCGGCCTGTAGACCCGGACCCAGCACAGGCGGGCTGACCCAGTACAGCCTACCCAGTGAATAAGATAATCCACTATCCTTTTGTGAGCCCAGCAGACCCAACAAAGCCCAGGACCGCCCACCTAGAGAGTGACCTGCCTGACACAGGAGGGCTGACCCCAGCAATTTTCTGGATCCTCACCCCAAAGCCAGCCAAGACAGGGGGAATTTTCATCACTTACTCTGCATCCCAGTTTGGTTCATGCTCACCTGAATAGGGAACCAACAGAGGGGAACTACAGAAGCTGCAGCAAAAAGGAACTGAACACAACAGCTAGATTCAGGATAGGCATACCTGGATAATCTCAAACTTAATAGACTGGCACCCAAATCTCATAACAACCTAAGGTTATAGCTGCACCAAAGCTCTACTCCAAAGGTCAAAGGTCAGTGCTATACAAAATGACAAAGACAAGGGAAAAAACGCAATCGCAGACCTCGAGTCCACCAGTAAGGGCAGAGGACACTAGCTCAGCTACAATGAATGAATTAACAGAATTAACAGCAGCAAAGGAACAACAGCAGAAAGGTATAGAGGAAATAAAATGAGAAGTAATTCCCCAAATTAAAACAGAAATATCTGAATACATAGTATCTGAAATAAAGAATGAATTCCAGAAACATTGGGTGAAAAAACAATGCTCACCCAGAATAAGTGCAGAGAGCACTATTCCAACTGAAATGCATGAATTAACAGCATCTGAAACAAAGAAAAAACAGCAGAAAGATCATGAGGAACTCAAAGCAGAAATAAGTTCTGAAATCCAAAAACAATTCTTTGATAAAAAAGAATTCTTTGAAATCATAGCATCTGAAATAGAGAAACAAGTCCAGAAATATACAGAGGAAACCCAACTTGGAAGAAATGCTGCAGAAAAAGAATTAATAACTACCTCTAAAGAAGACATGGATAAAAAAATTGAGGAGATCAGAAATATGATGGATTTCTTGAATGAGCAATACAAAAAAGAAATAGAACACATGAAACACAGTCAAAGAGATATAGAAGAACTAAAAATATCAATCACGAGTCTACAAAACCATTTCAGTGAAAGTAAAGACAGAGTTTCAGATCTTAAGATGCTGGTGCAGTTAGTGAAAAGGTGAGAAAGAATCTCTTAAAAACAACAAAAATGCAGGAAAAAATAATCCATCACTTGCAAGATGATGCCAGGATGAAAAATGTGAGATTAATTGGTATCAATGAGAATGAAGGAGCCAATATAAATGACATAAAAAGAATTTGGGGAGAAGTAATCACAGAAAACTTTCCAAATATGAGGAAACAATCCAACATTCAGGTAACCAAAGGATACAGAACACCAAATAACTTCAACCCAAGTAGAAACACACCGAGATATATAATAATTAATATCCCAGAAATCCAACACAAAAATAATATACTGAAAGCTGCTAGAGAGAAGAAGGAGCTCACATTCAAAGGAAAACCCATCAGAATTACAGCCGGCTTCTCTACACAAACAACAAAGGCAAGGAGAGCATGGAGCAGAGTTCTTCAAGTACTACAGGAAAACAAATTCCAGCCCAGACTATTATACCTTAAAGAACTATCTTTCAAGTTTTATGGAGAAGTGAAATACTTCCACGACAAAGAACAACTAAAGAATTTCATGATGAAAATGCCATCCCTTCACAAGCTGCTGAAAGATGTTCTAGAGAGAGACCACAATGACCAGAACTCCGTGAATGAGAATGGAAGGAACCCAATAAACAGGATAGACAATTAAACACAGGTTACAAAGGAGTAAACAACACCAGTTAATATCATGACAAACACAAGTCAACACATGTCAATTATAACCATCAATGTAAACAGACTCAATTCTCCAATTAAGAGAAATAGACTGGCACAGTGGATTAGGAAACAAAATCCAAAAATATGCTATATACAAGAAACACACTTAACTCAAAAGGACATTCATAGGCTCAAAGTCAAAGGATGGAAAACAATACTACATGCCCCAGCACCTCAAAAAAAACCAGGAGTAGCAATTCTGTTCTCAGACAGTCTCAACTTCAAGCCAAGAATGATCAAACGACACAAAGAAGGCCACTATATATTGGTCAGGGGAAAAATTCAAGAGCAAGAAGTAACACTCATAAATATCTATGCATCAAACATGGGAGCACCCATATGTAAGACAAATCTTAAAGGACATGAAAAATTTAATGTCTAAGAACAAAATCTTAACAGCAGACCTTAACACACCCTTATCTCGAAAAGATATATCAACCAGACAAAAAATTAGCAAGGAAGGAGCAGAACTGAACCAGAGCTTGGAACAAATGGACCTGGTGGACATATACAAAGTGTTCCACCCAACCACAGCTGAATACATATTTTTTTCAGCTGCACATGGGTGATTTTCCAAAATAGACCACATACTAGTCCAGAGGTCATGCCTAAGTATATACAAGAAAATAGAAATTATCCCATGCATATTATCTGACCACAGTGCAATGAAACTGGAAATAAATGACAAAAGAAACCAGAAAAGCCCACTAAATTCATAAAAACTAAACAACACCCTACTCAGCAATCAATGGGTCACAGAAGAAATTCAACAATATCTACAATTCAATGAAAATTCAAGTACAACTTACCGGAATTTATGGGATGTGATGAAAGAAGTTCTTAGAGGGAAAATCATACCTATGAACTCACACATTAGGAAAACAGAATGGGAAAAAATTAGCACCCTAATGTTGCACCTCTGACAACTAGAAAAACAAGAGCAAACAAAACCCAGAGCTCAAAGACGGGAAGAAATCATAAAGATTAGAGCAGAAGTTAATTCAATTGAGATGAAAAAAACACTTCAAAGAATCCACAAATCAAAAAGTTGGTTCTTTGAAAAACTAAATAAAGTTGATAAGCCTCTAGCCAACCTCATCAAAATGAGGTAAAAGAAAATTCAAGTACAAGCGATAAGGAATGAAAAGGGTGAAATCACCACAGACCCAGCGAAAATTCAGAAGATTGTCAATAATTACTTCGAGAATCTTTACGCTCACAGAATAGAAGACACAGAAGAAATGGACAGATTCCTCAAAAGGTACAAATTACCAAAACTGAATCAAGAAGATATAACAACTCTCAATAAGCCAATAACAGCCAATGAAATACGAAATGTAATAAAATGCCTACCGACAAAGAAAAGTCCAGGTCCTGATGGATTCACAGCTGAATTCTACGAGAACTTTATAGAAGATATAATCCCCATACTCCACAAACTCTTCAATGAAGTTGAAAAGGGAACAGTCCTCCCAAAATCATTTCTGAAGGCAAGTATAATACTGATTCCAAAACCAGGGAAAGACACAACCAAAAAGGAGAATTACAGACCAATCTCCTTCATGAACATAGGTGCAAAAATACTCAACAAAATCCTGGCAAATAGAATACAGCAAATCATCAAGAAGATCATACACCATAACCAGGTAGGATTCATCCCAGAGATGAAAGGATGGATCAATATTCAAAAATCTATAAACATAATACACAATATTAATAGACTAAAATCTAAAAACCACATGATCATCTCAGTTGATGCAGAGAAAGCTTTTGACAAAGTCCAACACTCATTCATGTTCAAAGTCCTACAGAAAATTGGAATAGATGGACTCTGTCTTAACTTGATAAAAGTTACGACAACCCAAAAGCCCATACAATCCTAAATGGGGAAAAACTGAAATCAGGTACAAGACAAGGATGTCCTCTATCACCCCTCCTATTCAATATAGTCTTGGAATCCTTAGCAACAGCCATTAGAAAAGAGGGAGAAATAAAGGGAATAAGAATAGGTAAAGAAGAGGATAAATTATCACTATTTGCAGATGACATGATACTTTACTTGGAAGACCCCAAAAATTCCACCAAGAAACTACTAGAGCTGATAGGGAAATTCAGTAGCATAGCAGGATACAAAATCAATACTCAAAAGTCAATAGCATTCTTCTACACAGATAACAAGCACACTGAAAGGGAAACAATAGAAACAATACCTTTTACAATAGCATCACAGAAAATGAAATACTTTGGGATTCACTTAACCAAGGAAATCAAAGATCTTTTCACCAAAAATTACAACACTCTAAGAAAAGAGATTATAGAGGATTTCAGAAAATGGAAAGATATTCCATGCTCCTGGATAGGAAGAACCAACATTGTGAAGATGGCCATACTCCCAAAATTGCTGTACAGATTTAATGCATTCCCTATCAAACTGCCCCCAACATACCTCCCAGACCTAGAGAAATCATTCCTAAAATTTATTTGGAACCAGAAGAGACCTAGAATAGCAAAGGCAATCTTGGCCAATCAAGACAAGGCAGGAGGCATCACAATTCCTGACTTGAAATTATACTACAAAGCCACTGTGATAAAATCAACGTGGTATTGGCAACAAAATAGACCTGAGGACCAGTGGAATAGATTAGAAGATGCAGAGGCATCTACAATCACACTCAGCCATCTGATCTTCGACAAAAGGGCTAACCAAGCTCACCTCTTTAACAAATGGTGCTGGAAAACATGGCTTTCTACATGCCGAAAACTAAAACTTGACCCAGCTCTATCACCATGCACTAAGTTAAAGTCAAAATGGATTAGAGATCTAAACATTAAAAAAGAAACACTCAATCTCCTGGAAGAGAAAGTAGGAGGAACTCTTGAAGACATAGGGGTAGGTAAAGAGTTCATGAACAAACATATATTCGCACAAGAAGCACTTGAAAGAATCAACAACTGGGATCAACTCTTCTTAAGGAACTTCTGCATGTCAAAAGAAATTGTCAACAGAGTGAAAAGACAACTCACAAATTTTGAAAAAAATCCTAACTAATAAGCAATCAGACAGAGGTCTACTGTCTAGAATATATAAAGAACTAAGATATAACAGGGCCCTCAAATTTAAAGACCCAATTCAGAAATGGGCATATGAGATGAATATACACTTCTCAGAGGACGAAATTAAAGAAGCAAATAAATATATGAAAAAATGCTCCACATCGCTAGTCATCTGTGAAATGCAAATAAAAACCACACTGAGATACCATCTCACTCCAGAAAGAATGGCTATCATAAGGAAATCAACCAACAACAAATGTTGGAGAGGTTGTGAGGAAAAGGGAACACTTCTCCACTGCTGGTGGGAATGTAGACTGGTACAACCATTGTAGAGGTCAGTGTGCAGATTCCTCAAAAGAGTAGGACTAAAAATCCCATTCAAGCTGTCTATCCCCCTACTGGAAATTTTCCCAAAGGAACTGAAAACATTGCAATGTAGTGATATATGTGTACCTATGTTTATAGCAGCACAATGTGTGATAGGAAAATCTTGGAAACAACCAAGATGTCCATCACATAAGGAATGGTTGAAAAAGATGTGGTATTTCTACATAATCGAGTATTACTCAGCTATTAAGAATGATAAGCTTGAAGCATTTATACTGAAGTGGATGCCACTTGAACATATACTCATAAGTGAAATAAAGCAGACACACATGGGTAAATATTATATAGTCTCCCTAGTATAAGAAGCGAAAAGCAGAAATACAAATGGAAACATACAACAACAACTAAAAACAATTGAGTCAGATAAGGCAAAGTGAATGGCATATGCTGCAGGATACTAATCAGCTTTTCTTCTGGATAGTTAACAACCTAAGTTCACAGATCAAAATTGGAGAAATAGAAGAGCCACGAGGCCAGCCAACATTTTGGGCCTAGCCTTTCAAGGTCAGCGAAGACTCAGGACATAGGAGAACCTGTATTGCAACATCATGAAACTCAGTTGAGCTCCAAATTTTCTGAACAAGGAGATTATGGAGCCACAGAGGAAAGAGATTGAAGTTCTATAGTGTGCCTCGGGAGAGTCACATGGAGAGAAAACTTTCTCTCAGGCTCTCACAGACAGCAAACTGGTCAAGCATTGGCCATGACTCATCCACATGGATGACATAGACAAAGGATCTACAGAATAAGGTACAGGACTACAAGATAAACCCTGAGGGGACTTCACTGACCTCATAAGGAACACAAAGTACATGTGTTGGTATATAGGTCTTGCTCTATCTAGGTCTTAACCATCCAACAGAAATGTATTAAAATGAAGTACACACTGCGGTGCCATAATAATAAGTTGAGCTGTAAATGGCTATCGTCGACAACTTCTTCGGATAACTCACTATTGTTGTGGAATGTTGGACTGTGTTGGACTGTGTTGTTGAGTTCAGGCACCTAAAGTAGTTGAATGACAATGGAGTCACCATCTTTGACAGATGTAGACAAAGGAAGGGGTATAGAAAGGAAGAGTCATGATGTGTGTGTATGGACAGTACAGTTGGGATAGATAATGCCGTGCTTCTACATAATTCTAAGAGAGGCAAGATTTGCGCTAATGGTGGTTGGACAGGCTATTATGTCAGCCTCTGGTACTGTAGACAACCACCAGGAAAATAACAAGGTAGAAAGTATTAATTATTGAACCTTTGATGTAATTCAGGTATAAAAAATAAGATATGCAAACAGCTACACTCTATTTACTGATAAGAGACATATGGTATAATAATGTCTGTAAGTATAATATCATGTATGCACCTTCTATGATACCAAAGCATTGTGAAAACAGTTCTCAGTGTATTAATTTATCAAATCCATCTTGTCAAGGTACCTTAAAACTGTCTCATTGATATTTGTACTTCAATAAAACAAAAATAAAATAAAATAAATCAAAGTGATATGCAGGAAATTGAAACCTCAATCACAAGCTAGGAAATCCTTTTGAGTGAAAGCGGAAATAGACTCTCTGACCTTAAAGACACCATTGTAGCTAGTGAAAAAGTAAGCAAAGATCTCTTAAAAACAACTGGGAGGGCCAGGGAGATGGCTCAGTGGAATACACGTTTCCTTGGCAAGCTCAAGGGCTTGAGTTTAATCCCTGGTTCAAAAAAAAAAAAAAAACAACTAGGATGCAGGAAAAAGTATTTCAACACCTGCAAGATGATGCAAAGATGAACAATGTGAGTCTGATAGGCGTCAATGAGAAGGAAGGAGTCAATATAGATGATATAAAAAGAATATGGATGGAAGTAATAGCAGAATACTTCCCAAATATGGAGCAACAATCTGTCATTCAGGGAACTGAAGCATATAGAACTCCAAATAACATCAACCCAATTAAAACCACTCATAGACATATAATAAGGTCCCAGAAATTCAGCACAGGAACAGTGTGCTAAAAGCTGCTAAAGAAAAGAAACAGACCACATTTAAAGGAAAACTCATCAGAATAATGGCAGATTTCTCTTCACAACTCATCAAGGCAAGAAAAGCATGGAGCAAAGTACTTCAAGTCTTGCAACAAAACAAATTCCAACCCAGACTGATACATCCTACAAAACTCTCTTTCAAGTATAATGGAGAAGTAAAATACTTCCATGACAAAGAACAGCTAAAGAATTTCATGATGACAAAGCCAATCCTACACAGACTACTAAATGATGCTCTAGAGAGGGAGCAAAATGATCACAGTCCCGTGAATGAGAATGGAAAGACCACCAAATAGGGCAAACAAACACAGAAGAATAAGAGGTATACAATAGTAGTCTCTCAGTTATTCTTTTGTATAGAGCAGAAAAATATTTCCATCAGCACACTCTACAATTGATTTCTCTTGCACGCTATGGGTCACGATTCCATATGGGACTACAGGGTGGATTTCCAGGAAACAGCAGTAGCTCAGTCTCACAAGTGACACCTGGCCACCAGTAAGTGTCGTGGTCATTATACATGTTCACAACACACTAGAACTTTGTGTGATATCCTATCCCCAAACTGTCAGAAGTGATGTCATTTATTTGTCATTCCAGCGTTATCTTATATTTTATTCTTAGTACTTCTTTACTATCACAAAAACTTTTTCTTAGATCAAATGTTTTGAAACATTTAATTTTTAATTAATTAGTATTTGATTTACTGAAGATTGCTTAATCTTAATTTTTGTTTTTAGATTTATACTATATCTTTGAATTACAATTTATCTAGAAGGCATTGTATGATATCTTCTCCTAGTATTAGAAACTTTAAAAAGTATATTTCTATTTTCTGTTGACCTTATATTACTTCTTCCCTGTCCTTTATACACACATACACACACATGTATCTGAAAAAATACAACATAAGATTGGTACTATTTCATAGAAATCTTCAGTGACCTTTTAAATAAAGGTTCATCTAATATATTTTATATAGTCCTTCATAACTATTACTTTGAGAGCTCTCTATTGTTCATCCAGGAGCATACTGCAACTTCTCATGCCTTTTGAATTATGCTCTTTGTTATTTCCTATATACTACATCTGGAAGTATTAAAATATTTCAAGTTTGTATAAATAGAAAATATTTTACTTTTAGTTTTCAAAGTTGTGTTTGCTAAGTATAAAATTCAAAGAGAATGGATCTTTTTTTTCAGTCCTTTAATTAGTAAAGTTTCTTACACACTTGGTTCTTTGTTTTTCTTTCTAATGTGGAATTAGATGGTATTTAATTTTGTTCTTCCATAGCTAATATTTGTTATGAACATGCTTTAACCATTTTTTTCTTTATAATAAGTTTTGGACAATTTCATTTTTGTGTATCTTGGTATGCTTTTATTTAAATTTCTTGTGCAAAAGGTTCATTTTTCTTGGAAACGTGGTATTACAAGTTGAACTAAATTCATAAATTTTAAAACTTTAAATATTTATTGTCTACTCCTTTCTACTTTGAGAATTCTAATTATATGAATATAAAAAAGAAAGGAGCAGTTAATGCTTACAATTTTTGTTTTTACTCTGATTTTTTTGTTCTCCTGAATTTCTTATAATTTCTTAATTATTGTTTTTTTTATAAAACAAATCTTACATGTTTATATCCGGTAATCTGAAAAACTAATTTGCACATAGCATCATGTAATACAGTAACCATTGTTGGATTCCTACTACTTTGATTAGTGAAATCTTGTATCGTGTATAATGCTGTTTTCTTCTATCACTATTTTGTATTCTTTAAAAATAATAGTAAAAAGTACAAAAAAATGTGCAATTGCCATAGCTGCTAGGGGATCAGGAGTATTTTCACTCTGCTGCATGAGTCAAGTAATCTC
>PVKA01032322.1:0-25401 GCA_004027165.1 Ctenomys sociabilis
TAATTATTGAATCTTTGATATAATTCAGCTATAAAAAATCCTGTAAATATAATTTCATGTATGCACCTTGTACAGTACCAAAACGTTATGAAAACAGTTTGCAATGTATTAATTCATCGACTCTGTATGGTTAAGGTGTCTTGAAACTGTCTGATTGACATTTGTATTTTAATAAAATAAAAATAAATGGAAAAAAAAAGATTTGCACTGATAGTGGTTGGACAGGATATTATGTCGGCTTCTAGTTGTATGGACAACCACTAGGAAGATAACAACATAGAAAGTATTAATTATTGAAACTGTGCTATAATTCAGCTTTAAAATATAAGTATACAGCTACATTCTCTTAATTCATTGATGAGAGACATCTGCTATAATAGTGTCTGTAAGTAGAATATCATGTATGTACCTTGTACGCTAAACCATTATAAAACAATTTGCAATGTATTAATTATTGAATATGTCCTGTTAATTTGACTTGAAATTGTCTCATTTATTTATCTTAAATAAAAACAAATAAAAAATAAAAAAATTCAATGAATAAAAATTCTTAAATTGAAGCTCTCTCTGGGCTTGTCTCTGTTTATATGATGACTGGACATAAAATGATTTTCTTGATCTTACCTGTTCTATCTCTCTGGCCTCATTTCTCACTACTGATCTCACCTCCCACCCCAAATATTTTTCCTCCCATACTCCTATTAAAACCAAATTGTATCTCATACCCAGGGTTCCAGCCATGTCCTAAACTATTCAAGATTTAATGATACACTTTTATATTACCCAGAACAGAGAAAACCCTTAGCAATCATTTGTTAATCTAATTCATGAATAAAATCTTAAAATTCTCACCACAGTATCTAGCACATGGAAATATTAGACTGTAGCCACCTCTATCAGCCACGTGATTTGTGCCTGTTCTATTTTCATTAGCATATGTGGTAGATGCTATTACTATTCTCATTTTAAAGATGGGGGAACTAAAACAGAGAAGTTGGCAACTTACTCAGTGACAGAGCTGGGACTTCAACTCAGGAAACTCTCCTAAATGGAGATTAGCATGGAACTCATTATCTGCCAGGCATAGCTCTAGTGTCAGATTGTCACACGTGTAATCTCTAGTTACATAACAGTGCCCTTAAATGCATGAAGAAATGGTGGCTCAGAGAGGTAAGCCACTTCTCTAGGGTTACTCAGTTAGTAAAAGCTGGGACTGAAGTTCAAATCAGGCCTGACTGGTATAAACCCCACATTTTGCTATTCTTGGCATGGATTCTGGGCTGTCTCTTCATGTAGTAGTGAATGCCTTTGACTTTTGTCAAGTTAGCAACCTACTGTTCCTTGGAGACAGCTCCAGAACCCCTTGGGTATAATACCCTTCCAAATTCTGCTCAAGTCAGTTTCCACACCTCCCCTGTCCCTGCTATCCACATGCTAGGGCGCCCAGTGGTAGCATATGGTTCTGTGCTTATCTTCAAACCATAGCTTCACTGAGTGGCTCTATCAGTGATTTGTGTGACCATTTGAGCCTTGATTCTTTTTATCTATGAAATGGCACAATGAAAACATCATAGGGCAAGGTGAAATACGTATACATTTTGACTTATTGCTGACTGAGGTGTTCACCAAAGTGTTACAATAATCTGAGTAAATGTTTTTCTCTGCCACTTGACTGGAGGGCAGGAACTAATTCTGATGCATCTCTTTGCCACTGGCACTCAGTATGATCTAGAACAGGTATTAAATGAATGTACACAAAATAAATGAAAAAGAAATGAATCAATCTTAGAATCCTATACTCATACCATCACATAAAACAAGTAAGAATCTTGTGTGCCTTAACTGTAAAACTGGAGGATCTTAGAAACCAACTTACTTAGACTTTCAATCTTCTAGTCTGTTATTCACGGCTGGTGACACACTATATATTGCCACTCATCATGCATGTGGATACACACATACATGCTCCAGTACTTCCTAGCCCTTTCTCTTCCTTTTCCCTTCCCTTCCCTTCTCATTTATCCTTTTTTATCTTTTCCACTTTAAAAAGTGCTATGTAGGGTAAGTCATTGGGTTGATTTCATGACCCATAGAGGCACTGGGACACATGGTTTGAAAAACACTTCTCTGGCCCTAGTGCTCTTTGCAGCACACACACATTGACTCCTGAATCTGTGAAGCCCTGGGGAAGGGAAGTTTCCCCTCAGGTGATGAGACATTTCATTTCTGGATAGCAATAGTTGCTAGAAAGTCCTTCTAGCAAGCTGATATGAGCATCCTGTACTTCCCCATTTGGCCTCCTGCTCTTTCTGCTGTGTGTTATCAAGCACTCACCTGTTTCTGGGTTCGTGCTTCCTCTCTGTTCTCATGCTATGCCTCCTAATCAATGCAAAGAACCTAAAAGTTCACCATCAGTGCCACTCCAAGGGGTGAAGATGTTATCTTCACAATTGCCTACCATGATTATTTTTGTTTGTTCTCAAGGAGACTGGGGCTACTGTGGCTAATACAATGGATATTGACTGAAGTCTTCAGCTATTAGAGCAGAGAAATTTATTGACACATGGGAAATATCAAAGAGGACTGTTCTTCGCTCCCAATTCCCTTGTGCTTGTTTTTTTAACTGCTTGAATTTTCCTAGTGAGGTATTCAGTTGGTTGATAAATAGCATCTTAGGAATCACAAGTAAACACAGTGAAACAGTTTGTTAGTCTTCCACATTTTAGTTGGAATTTTCTCCAGCCAATCTTTTCTTCCATAATTAATAGAAGAAACCTCAGGATTAGCTTGGAAATGGGAATTTTGATGGAAATCTACCATAGAATCAGGGCAAGTGGCAGTAGCAGAACTTCTCCTTGAGATGTTTGTAAGACTATATGACACTCTTGAACTTTTAAGTCCAAACTCATTATTCACTCATGAGCAAACACTTGTTTAGCACTTTCTGGGATAAAGGCTTTGCCCTAGGTGCTGAAGAGACTATCATGAGCAAGACAAGCCCATCACTGGTCTGAGTGTGGAGTCGAGAAGTAACAAGGGCCACCAGCCATGTATAACAAGTTGTGAGCGGTAGTCTGTCAGGTCAAGGAACTGATGGAGTGCTAGGGCCTTCTCACTGGGTGGGGTGAACTTGGGAAAGCTTCCTGGGGAGACATGAGCTGAGATTTAAGGGACAAAGATGAGGAGCCTGGAGATGAGTGACCAATCTCTCACTCTCCCTGGCTTTTTCTGATCAAGGTCATTGTTCTAAGCCCAGCCAGTTCACTGCTTTAAACCAGCTATTCTCAAGCCTTAACTTAACAGAAAGCCATTCTCTTAATTCAATGAATAGAAAGGGTTGCTCTAATACTGTTTGGGACAGGATATCATGTCTGCATCTTGTACAATGAATAACCACTGAGACCACAATGTGCAATGTATTAATTATTGAAAATGTGCTGATAATCAATTGTGAAACTGTTTCATTGCTATGTTTCTCAATAAAATTATTGAAAAAAGAAAGCTATTCTGTTTTGTTAAACTCCAGACTCCAGGCTGAGATTCTGCGTCTGAGTGAGAGCGATACTCAAGCCCTTGGCTCTCACCTTGGGAAACCCTGGGCAACATTAGCATCCCTCTGTCCTGACATCCAATCTCCATAATTGTTTGAGCTTCTGAAAGCTGAGAGGAAACAGAAGGAAAGTTGAGGTTATCTTTCTGGGATTACCAAGCTGAAGAAGAAGAGGACAATGGTGCCTGATCTACACCTAGCCCTGGGCCCCCTTCATTTCTTCCCTCCTTTCCTTCCCCTTGACTCTTTGTCTCTTCTTTCTGAGGGCTCTCTGTCTCCCAAAACTGTGTATTCTGCCAACTTGTCAAGCCCTCTCTTTTCCCACTGCTTGTCTGTCTCAACCCAGACTTCTGTCCCAAGTTGCAGTGGTCTCTTCCTTTTGCTTCCTCATTTCCCCACCTGCAATCCTCCTAGCCATCCCACCACATGCCACCTTTAGTTTGCAAATGGGAGCCCATACAGGCTTTTCTCTGCCCAAGGTATTGCTCAGGGATTTCAATCATCACTCCTCATTGCAGCCTGCCTGATTGGGCAGTGAGGCTTCCCCTGTGACCACCAGTCCTTTAGTCTGCTTTTACCACAGCTAAGTATTGTGGCTTAGAGATGTCCCTTCTCCCTTCCCTGAATGCTACATTTCTCTCTCTCTGGGACACTCTCTTTGTGGAACTTCCCACAACTCCCTTAAATCATGTCCTGGTCCCTTCAGTAGGGTCACTTCTGGTGCTCTATAAAGTTTCAGGAGTGAATAAATTGATAATGAAGTGAATTCATTTCACCATGATGTATGCCATGCACCAAATATTTAGGCATGGAGCAAAGGAAAAGTCTTGCCATCAAGGGGTTGGATCATCATTTTGGGGAGAGATGGTACTGTGTTTGCAGAGCCTGTGAGTGCCATGGGTGGGTCATGTAGGCTGGACCTGAGTCCTATTAAGAAAATAGGTTGAAGGTGAAAAAGTTGTGGGCCCTTGTGAGAAAGAGCTGGACTTTAGGAACCATCAAAATACATTTTCTGAACCACTATGGGCTTTCTGTCACTCTGATCTCTGGGTTCCTGAGGGCAGGCCAGAGGCCCATACTCACTATGAGAGATGTTGAAGGTTATACTTACAGGGTGAGTAATATACAGTTCTGCTGCATTTTGGAAAGTCACTAAGACTTTCTGAGTGTCTCCCTTCCTAGGAAGTGAAACAACAATAGCAACTACCAACAGTTGGACTGTGAGTAAAATAAGCATATGCATCTGGAAGCACTTATAAACCACAGTGAGCTGTGAGCAGGTAGGGGACAAGAGTGAAACACAGTGCCTGAGCCATGGGCTGAGGGGAATCCACAGCCTTTCTGAGCTGCCCTTTGCCACCTGTGTCCTGTGTTGTTATTGCTGGTATATATGTCTATCATCTATCCCTGCTGCCTGACCTTGAGGCTCCTCAAGATCCAGGGTCTTGTCTCTGCAGCCCCTGTGCTCAGCTCTCAGTTTGGTGCAGAGCAGTGGTTCAGTGCACAGCCATGCTGTGCATATCTGGAGGGCTGTCCTCAGGAGAAGGGACAGCTCTTGCTCTGCAGTTTTCCTGGATGACTCTAGGAAGAAGAACTGAAGTGAGGAGCAGGAAATGCTCTGGCATAGTCCTGACTATAAGATGAATGAAGCTTCCTGATGTGGAGAAAAATCTTTGTCATCTGAGGTGAACAAATGAGGTGAGAATACCTTGATCGGTGTTGATAGGAGAAACCTGACTGGGAAGACCAACTATTCTTGTTGACTACACATTTGAGGCAAAAATTTATGTCCATTGTGACTCTTGGCCATTCCTGTGTCTATGTGGTCATTATTTAATTCTCATAATCTAAAGAATAAAGCCACCATCCACCTAGTCCAGAATACTTTCTACCCCTCATGCTCCACCCACCCCAATGTCATCCTGTGGGCCAGATCTTCCAAATATATCTCCAGTCCTTCTGTTTCTCACCATCCCAAGCAGGCTTCTGTTACCTCAGCTTTCCTGATTGGCTCTTGCTCCTTTCTACCTTCTGTGCTGGCCTCTCCAAAACTGCAAATGAGATTGCCTTGAACCTGTGTTTAAGGTCTCTGTTTAATAGCTGTTGGTCACACAGGATGGAGCCCAGCTGTTACCATGTCCCACAGGGCTCCTTTCTGTCAAGGCCTCTTGACCACTCACACTCAAATCCTACAGCTCTGTTGGTTTCTTGGGTCTTCTAAGCTCTTTCCATTGGAGGCCCTTTACCTGCTATTTTTGCCATCCAGAAAGATCTTCCCGGACCCTTCCACATGGCTGGTTCCTACTACTTTATCAATTCTTGGATCATGTTTCCAGAATGAGTACTCCTAACATCACTGTGTTCTTTGGGTCTTCTAAGAACACTGAGCCTGACGTATGACTTATCTGTATTTTCTATCTTTTCATGAACTCCCTGAGGCTGAAACCAAGCACCTGATAGATAGTAAGTGTCCCTGTATACCATGTATCTCTCTCACAATATGAATGATAGATGTGCACCCCTCTCCCTGTGTGGTCATAATCACTGTCTCTTGCAGCCAGGTAGCCCTCCATTTCTCTAATGGGCCCATCTCAGAGGATAATTCCAGAAATACCAGAATCTTTCACCTACACTGCTGGCCCCTTCAGCTGTGGGGACTTCAATGTCACCTGGTTTAAAAACCATGATGAACATCCAGCTCAGCCCACTATGAAGTAGCTGGTGCTAATGACACTTACTCCATTAGCAGCAAGGTGTGTGTGGCACTGACTGGAGAAGATGTCTTGTCTCAGATCACACGTGAAGTCACTCACAGAGCCTTGAGGAGCCCCTGAGAATGACCAAGAACCTCTCCCAAGTGCTGTACAGCGAGTAGGCTGTGCAGTGGGCGTGTGTGTGTGGGTATCCTAGGAGCACTGGCTTGAGGGTTTTTGCTCAAAGACTCATTTAACAAATGGAGTTCTGAAATTCTACATCACCACCCCTTATCACATATAGAGATAAAGGAAAACATAGAGGCTGGCTGTGTGCTTGGGTTTTAATCTCAGTTGGGCCACTTCACAGGTTGTGTGACCTTGGCAACATTTTTTCTTTCTTTGTTTTTACATTTTAAAGAGAAAAATCCAATAAAAACTATGACACAGAATTTCAAAACAATATAATAGAAAGTTAACAATGGCTATTACATCGCATATTGTTATCTTCAAAGTAGTTGCTCAGATTACAAAATATATACAGAGCCTGCAAGCAGGCTCAGGGGCCAGGGGTTCTATCCCTGGACTTGCCATGCAGGCTCCACCCCCAGGGCATGCTGAGATGGCAATTGAGACTGGGCATGGTGGAGCACACCTGTAATACCAGCTCTTGGGTGGCTGTAAAGAGGTGGATCACTAGGAGTTGGATCTAGTAGTGAGATCCTGAACACCCCGCAGACCCTTCCCTAAAAAAATACAAAAAAAAGATTACAAAATATAGGCATGAATAACTAATCAAACAATATAAGCACAAACTGTTCCTTTCAATGAACTAATAGTACTTAGTAGTACAATTATCTTAGCTGTCTTATATGCATATATATGTATATATATATATTTTTTCTTCCCCCATTCCAGTTATTCCTTCTTTTTCAGCAATTTCTTTCCCTTTCACAATATCTATTGTGTACTGCATATATTTACTCTTTCAGTTTCTTACACTAGGGAGGCAATACAATAATTACACATGCAAGTCTGATTAAATTCACTTAGAGTATGGTCTTGAGTTGCATCTATTTACTTATAAAAGCCTCAACTTTTCCCTTCTTTACAATTTAGTAATATTTCATTTAGCTGATAAAAAATATAGGTGTACATGCATTACTGTGGTATGATGTTTTCATTTTTTCTGGAAAAGTACCCAGAAAGGGAAGTGAGGTCAAATGAGACTTCTAATTGTAGTTTTGTTGAGGAATCTCTACAGTGGTTGCACCAACACACCCATTAACAGTAAAGAAGGGTTCCCTTTTCCCCATAGCCTCTCCAACATTTGTTGTTGGTTGGTTTCTTAATGATAGCTATTTTTTTCTTGGGTGAGATGAAACTTCAGCGTTGTTTTAATTTGCATCTCTCAAATGACCAATGATGCTGAATATCCTTTCATATATTTGTTTGCCATATATATATATATATATATATATATATATATATATATATATATATATATATATATATATATATATATATAGTTTATTTATTTATTTATTTATTTGGTGGAACAGGGGATTGAACTCAGGTCCTTGTGCTTGCCAGGGAAGCACTTATTCTACTGAGCCATCTCCCTGGCCCCTGGCATTTATATTTCTTCATGAGAGGTGTGTACTTTTTTTTTTGTGGAACTGGGGATTGAACTCAGGTTCCTTGTGCTTGCCAGGGAGGGAGGTGTGTATTAATCTCAGATGTTGGACACATTTCTTGACTATTTTATGCTTCAGTTTCCTTGTAAGGTGGGAATAAAATTAAGATTTACTTTGCATATTTCCTCTATAGACTAAGCAGCTTATTCTTTATGTAGTGCAAGACCTGGCGCACAGCAAGTTGCTTGTGAATATCTGGCTTCCTTGTTATTATCTGGCCCCATCCTCCCTTTTTAACCAGCCTTGTTCAACTAATATAGGTGCAATAAAAATACAGGAAATATTTAAATTAAAATTTTATTGTAGTAAGAGATACCTTGCTATTAATCCCTCTCAAGACACTCCCCCTTGTTCAAACACACTCCATTGCTCTTGGCACTTTCTGAAGATGTTCTACAAGTCATTATTTGTGTCTTTATGAGCTGTAAAAAAAATTACAAGGAATGCTGCTGCCAAGTGTCAGCAAGAGGAAAAGCAGGCTTGCAAACATAGTATGGCACATGCCCATCTACCGTGTTCGCTGGTTCTGGCACCAAGCAAATACTGGCCTTCTCCAAACTCAAAGCAAAATGACTCCCAGAACTTTTTTAAATAGGGGCAAAAATAATGGGATAAGTGTTTTTAAACTGAGGGAAGTATTCTGAAGGGCAGTAATTAAAATATATCTTTTACTGTAATACATTTTAAAAATTTAAACTTTTACCATATTTCTCAATCACACTAATACCACTGCTATTGCTTTTTAATTCTAAATATTTATTGCTTATGCAATAAGTAATGAATACCCACTGTATGGCAGGTACTATTCTAGGTGCTGTGGGTATGTAATGAGCAAAATTAAGTTTCTGTTCTAATGAACATTGTATTTTAATAATTCTTACAATTATATGTTATACGAAATATTTGAAATGTGTAGAAAAGAATAAACCATATGCTTGTGTACCTCCACCCATATTCAATAGATATATTGTCACAGCTTACTTTACATTGTTTTTAGAAAGAATGAGAGATCTTGAGCCTGGTCCCTTGGCTAGGGAAACACAGGGTGGACTAGGCAAGCAGGGCTAATTTCACTAGCTTAGATTCTGTTTCTCTGTCTAGCTATTCCCTTCCTGAGTATAACCAAGTCCTCTTCGACCTATAACCAAGATCTTCAGAGAGTGAACCTCACTTGCACGTAAGCCATTTCTACGTCTTGCAGCTCATTTGGATGAAAAATGGGCGTGAGATACTGGAGGAATCCCGTGAGGTCAGAGCAACCTGGATGGGACATACTCTTTGGACCACATACTGTCAAAGGAGACCACACTGGACAGCAGTGAGTTTGCATGCTGGGCAGTCCAGGGTGACCAGACCCCAGTCAAAGCAGCCATCACAGTGCCGGGCTCCAGCAAGAGCAAAGTGAGTGCGGCTCTGGCTCAGCCCTTTAGAGCAGCAAAGTGAAGGCCCAGGACTCAGACCAGGGCAGATGTGATGCCCCTGAGGACGAGAACACCGCCAGTCACTTCCCAAGTGTGCTCTCTCTCCCTCCACCACACCCCAGCAGGAAGTTGTCTTTCCTCCCCCATTCCATGCCCTTTGCACATGGAAATGTTACCTAACACTTGGTTGTGAGACAATTGAAGGACAAAAATCCCTTCCTTCTAGGAAGGCTGTTAGTCAAGGCTGGTTCGGGAAGGAAGTCAGCTTTAAAGCGAGGCCAGAGCTTTATCTGCCTTAGTTGGGAAGGAACATAGCTGTAGACCCTCCTCATATAGGGTAGGTTCAAGCCCCTTTTTGGTCTTCCTGTTTCAGTTCTTCTTCCCCTTCACCTCAACCTTCTTCTTTTTTTAAAATAATTTTATTCAGAAACAAATAGTAATGAGACAGTTTCAAAACTGATTAGTAGGACAGCTTCAATAATAAGTACATTGCATATTGTTGTCTTAGTGGTTATTCATTGTACAATATGCAGACAAGATAGTCTGTCCACAAACTATTAGAACAAATCTTTCTATTCATTGAGTCGAGACAATGTAGCTGTATATCTATCCTATTTTGAATATACAGATACAAAATGGTCATTCATTTGTATCCCCTTTTTTGTTTAATTTTGTCAGAGAAGGGTCATTTAAATACTGTAGGTGCGTGAATTCAGCAAAATATTCCAATATATACAGGTCCACAGAGGAATGTGATTGATGATGTAGTGTGCCTAAGGAGAGTCACATGGAGAGAAAACATTCTCTCAGGCTTTCACAGAGAGCAAAGTGGTCAAGCAATGGCTGTGACATGTCTACATGGCTGACACTGACAAGGGATCTACAAACTGTGGCGCAGGGTTTTAGGATAAATTCTGAGGGTAATCAACTGACCTTATCAGGTACACAAGTTACATTTCTTGTTGTATAGGTCTTGCTTTATCTTGGTCTTAACCATCCAGCAGAAAAGTATAAAAACAAAGTTTTAAAATTAAAGCCATATCAATATACTGAGCTATAAAAGGCTCAAGCCAATGACTTCTGACATTGCCAGTCTTATGGAAAAATTGTCTCCACTTTCTAACCCACCATCTGACTTTTGTGGCCTGAAAAGATTTCTTCCACCAGGGAGCAGTGCTGGCTGGTATTTCAGATCAAGAAGGGCACAAGCTGCTTTCTTTTGGTCTGGTTCTGATTGTTTTAGAGGGGAGAAGTAGTATTGGCCTGGAGGGGAGGGGTGTACGTGCCTTGTGCAGGGTAATCAATGGGCCAGCATATGGGGCGACAGCTGTCCAGCGAATCACACAGAGGAAAGGTTTTTTTTTCTTTTCTTTTTTAAACAACAGATAGCTTGGTAAGCTATTAGAGACAGGGTGAAGGGACATGCTTTTCAAAGAGGAGGCTTCTACCCTGCTCCTCCTCTCTCCAGGACAGAATTGTCCTTTATTTGCCTCCAGTAGGATTTCTTAGGACAATGATCTCATTCACCTTTAAATCTCTCCCCACTTCCAGAAGAAAAAAGTTCCATCCAGCAGGTTTGAGTGAAGAACTTCAAACTGTTCCTGTCTTGTGGGAAGCAAGTTGCACTAAATTTATTGACTCATGCTGAGTTTTTCCATCTCAGTCTTAGTCTGCTCCACCTGCATACAGAATCCCTGGCCTGTGGGTGCAGAATGAGCCATGGAGAGCATCACTTTGATGATAGTGCTTCCCATGCAGCTTTATGAACTCCAGAACTGCAGGGAGAGGGCAGCCAGCACATCTTCAGGCACTCAGACCTCTTTCTTTGTGTTGAGCATTAACACACCTTTGAGGAGGAACTTCTTTAAGTCTCCCCAAAAAACTCTTCATCAGCACCTTGTCCCTTGTACATTCACCTCCATGTCCTGTTCTTATTTGGCTAACAGTCAGAGCATTACTTTATTCATGTGGTTGAATCCTGTGACATCTGGAAGGTAGCACAGGACTAAGATCTCAATCTTAGCATCTTAGGATAGCTTAGGATGCAGCTGTCTGTTCAGCAATTCAGTGTGTTATCCTATAATTTTCTATTCTATTCTACCAGAAAATGAAAACTTTGGTGTTCTCTCAAGTCTCTTCTCAGATCTGCATTTTAAATATGCTATTTTGGACATTTATTTCTTCTGAACAGTCACAGCTATATGTGCCATTCAGTTCACACAATTGGTGCTTAAACTATGGGGTTTTCTGAAAGCTCCTAGCCTGTGGTTTTATCATACTATGGATGGTTCCCCCGAGGAACAGAAGAAGCCCTTACACTTGGAGGGGCCACATTTTGAAGTTTCAGGGACCAGTGTCACAGTACAGGGCTTCCCCTGCCCATCTGTGTGACCTCAGGCAAAGCAGCTATGTTTCTGAGTAATCGCTTCTGTGCAGCGGTGATTATTATTCCTACCTTGTTAAGACCCATTGAGGTTTGTTTTTCTTAACTTCTCTCCTGCATAGTGTCTGGGCAGTGGGGTCCACAGTCACGGTTTAAAATTATTGTTTACAATCTCTATAATGCAAGAAAGGTAAAGATCATTGATTAATAGAAAGCCAGCAGAAGTAGCCATGATGTAGCAGGAAAACTTTTGGCTTGAGATCAGAATTCCTGGGCTCCACAGTCAATTCTGTTCTCTATGAAGCTATGGACTAATTCTGTAACCCTCTCTGAGCCTTTTCTTTCTCTGGTCAGATTAAAAATAGAATGAGGAACAATTCCACAGACAGTCCTTATGCCTCATACTAACAGTTGCCAATTGTGGAGTTATTGGCATATACCACATACTCTATACCAGCCCCTTTACTAATTTACTAACTCTGAGAATTAAGAATCATCCCCACTTTACAGATAAGAGACTGAGAATTAAGTTGTTTGGACTAATCTAGGAGAGGCTCAGTAATGCAAAGTTGGGCTCAGTTGGCCTCCAAAGTCCATATTCTAACCTCTTCCCATGACCAGCCTGTGAGCAGTAAGGGATCTCCCTTTTTAAGGGACCAAGGACAAGGCTGAGTAGTCAGTGGCACAAATCCTGGAACTAGACTAACTGGCTCACAGCCTGTAGGCTGTGCTGTGGAATACCTTTGGCCTGGACAGATATTCAGGCCCTGGGAATTAGTTTCCTCATCTGTGGAATGGGATCTCTCTAGCAGGTTTGCTGTGAAAACTCAGTGAATTGGGAAAGATCCCTTGAGCAGGATATGATATGGATGTTTGCTGTGTGATGCTTCCCATCTAGTCTCTGATAACAGCTTTAGTTCAAGTCTATCATCAGAGAACATTTAAGCCCCATGGCAGGGAAGCAGCAGAGATTCTGATTTATTCATACAGGGATCCAAGCATCTATGGCATGGACTCACAATGGTCTCTCCTTGCAGGAAGGATGTTATCAGAAAGGGTCTCTGACAACTTGGAAGGCCCCCAGCAGCGGTTTGAGCCAGGCACAAGCATTCAATTGATATACACATTATTCTGATTACACACACATCATATTATGATGATCTGGCTCAAAAACAACCAAAAATCCAGACCAAGTCCCAGACTAATGTCCTCTCTAGTGGAGACACTTATAATGTCATCAGCACTGTGTCTGTCCCATTGAACAAAGATGATGTGTTAACCTTTGTCCACTGTGAAGTCAAGCACAAATCATCACTGCTCCTCCAGAAAAACATCAGCCTGAGCCAGTATCTCTGTGGTAAGAACTTTCTTTCTGTTTGGCTGAGTCAGTTCAGAGTTGTGTAGGATACTTTCCCTCTGAGAAAAGCTGTCACTTGGCTGAGCAAGGATTAAATAATTAACACCTGTAAAGTACTTGACCCACTGCCTATGGCATACTGACTAGTTCAAAGATGGTGTTTGCTGTTAGTTTTCTTATTATTGTCAGAAAGCCCTTCCATTATTTGCAATATCTTTTGGAAATTTAATTTTATTACTTATATTAAGTGCTTTGTGAACTTCTAAACTTCAGAGGTTATGACGATATTAGATTATTACTTCTAGCTATATATGAGTTTAACTTTTGTTGGTTTTGCTTGCTTGGCTTTCCTGGGTTGGACCAATTCTTGGAAGATCTGTAAAGTCATAAAATATCGTGCCTAGAAAAAATAATAGTGATTATCTCAATATTTCTAACAACTCTAAAGTGCTGATTAGTCAAGTGGGTGGTCCAAGGTTGCATATTGCAGCAGTGAACTGAAATCCTTAAAGCACATTGGACTTTAAAATTTACAAAGCATATTTTTCTTTATTTTTCTAACCACAGAAACAGAGGGACAAGTGTGTCATTATCATGGAAGTGAACATACTGTTTTCCATACGGGAAGATAATGTTAATGCCTCAAGCTCAGTACACTGTTAACAAAGCGCAATCATGGGGAACTGACTTAGTTGATCTGTGTAGCTGCCCTGTATTGCTTGTCCTGTTGTTGATTTCAGAGGAACAATGGGGTACACAATGACTTTGTAAATCTGATGTTAGAGATCTTTTGATGTGAATCCGGACTTCCAGCTCTGCTGTTGGTACCAGTTGGAGGGTTACCTATGAATTTCCCAAGTTCAGGAAGCTGATAGTGCAGAGGTTCTCCTTATCCAGCTGTTTATTATGTGATTCCTTAGTGCTAGGACAGTTGTGTTGAGAAAAAAATAGTCATTGAAAATATGAGTAATCATAAGTGCACTCCTATTCTAAGCTGCTCCTTGTTCACACAGCACATAGCTTAGATTGACTCTCCTGCCATAGAATGTCTTTGTGGCTTTCTTAGGACTTAGGTAGGGGGAGTTGGGAGCTAATGGTGAGGTTTGGGTTGTAGGGAGCCAGAGATAGATTAGGAGGATGGTCAATGAAGGGTGAATTATTCGTCTGGGTGTCTTATGGGTAACTGGGAATATTTTGAAGAGCAGTGTAGGCTGTGCCTCAGACTTGTGTCAAGAAGGAGGGGAGGCTGGGACATGACTTCATGGGTAGAAGGCATTTCATTGTCATAGGGAATTCTTTATTTCTTTCATCCTGGTTTATTCTGTAATTAGAAAACTAAATCCTTGGACAGAAATTGAAGAGTGGGCTTAATCTTCCTCCTCATCATCCCAGGCTCCAGCCCCACCCTGGCCCTTCTTTGCATTTTTCCTCTTCACACAGCCTGGGAGGCCTCCCCTATATGGGGAGTGCAGGGAGAAGGCGATGTGCTTCTGGGAGTCTAGGCGCACAGTGAAGGACGGGATGTTCACCACCTGCTTGCGGACCCTGGTGCTGGCGGATGAGCAAACAGGCGTGGTGGATGGATTTGGCCAGGCCCAGCTTGAAGACCTGAGTCTTCAGGTGCCTCTCCAGAAAGTCCTCAGTTTTTAGGCCCAATATATAATTCAGCTTCATCTTATCCTCATCTAGTATCCTGATGTGGACGAGTCGCAGCAGGAGAGCATTGCCTTCGAAGAGATGCCATGGGTCTTTTCGTCCAGCGTTAGTAGCTTCTGGGAAGCTTTGTGGATCTTGGCCGGAGTGAATTTGACCCTCCAGACCTCTTGCTCATTCCGGAGCCCATACTCACCAACCAGCTTCAATTCTTGGTCAAGACGGGACTTCTTGAAAGGCCTCCGTGGGGTTACATAGGTTTTACGACAAACCCAGCTCCTCACCACCGCATGCTAGCTCTGGGTGTCTGGCTGTGCCAGAGAGCCGATCTTCACTACTGAGAGAAAGGGCTGTCATAGGGAATTCCAAGGCAAAGAAATGGGGAGGTGTTTTGGGAGCTGGAGGTGGGACTCTACATGTGGCACTATCTAGCCCTGCTGCCCAGAGTTTGGCTGGTGGAAGTGTTGGAGCCCAGAAACCCTTGCTGGGCAGGTCAGCCTGGCCTTGAAAGAAGCCTGGAAGCATCAGATCAAACTGTGCAGGTACAACCCACATGGGTGGCACAGTGAAATTGAACTTTTGCAAAAGTTGTGTCTCAGGAAGTTGATGCAAATGACCCTGGGCTACTGCTGGGATCATAGGCAAAGATTTGAGAGGTTAGAAACAGAAGAAGTGGGGAAAATGTCTCTGATGATAATGATACTGTGGGTACTTCAAAGAGAAACACTTTGATTAAAACAGGGCCTGATAGAACACTCAAATAATTTCAAATAAATCTTCAAAATAACCTTTTAACAAAGGTGCTTGTGAATGGGGAATTTAAAATGAAGGATTTGTTGGTGCTAAAATTTAAATTTTGGCTAAAAAATCGTACTAGCTTTGTTGTACTCTTGTTACTTATTTCTCCTGAGAAATGATGTATAGTTGCAGTTATATTCTGTATATAACTAAAATGTGCCTTAAACAAAAATGATTTTGATAATTTAATTTTAAGAATGAAGTTTTAACAAATTTTCTAAAATTTAATTTAATTTTATTTTAAAGAGTAAAACCAAGCAAAAGCAAATAGAAAAAGACAGAAACAGGGTAACATACAACAACACATATGTACAGATTTTCAAAACTGGAATAGCTAATTAATAATGGTTGTTATATTATCTATTTTTATCCTCAAATCTGTTGCTTGCATTAACAGATATATTTGTTATGCAAGACTGGGGAAATAATTGAATATTGGTGCTTGCTTTCAAGAAATCTTGTTTTTTTCTTGTCTTTTAAAATTTATTTTAAACAGTATAATAATTGATAAGACATTAGAAACAGTACACACTTAGAAGACCAAGAAGAGAGTTATTCAGCCATGAGTTTTGTAGTACACATTGCTGTCCTTGATGTATAGATCACAGATATCAGCATACACTCCCCCATATGTGTGTATATATATATATATATATATATATATATATATATATATATATATATATATATCTCACTGCAAAGTGGTCATTCATTTATATCCCCCTTTATGTTTAGTTTTGTCAGAGATGGGTATTCCATTGCCATTTAAGTATTGGAGGTCCATGAATTCAGCAAAATAATCCAATATAGTCCAGTAGTCCATAATAGTAATGGCAATGCCAGAAGTTGTTGACTTTGAACCTCAGCATATTGATATAGCTTTACTTTTTATACCTCATTCTTATATTTTTCTGCTGGATGGTTAAGACCAAGAAAAAGCAAGACCAAGGTGAAAATTCTACATGTTAACTGCTGTTTTCAAAGAGCTGATGGAAATTCTTTGAAAACAGCAGTTAACATGTAGAATTTTACCTTGACTAACTCTGTATGCTGATATCTGCAATCTAAGAAACTATATTGAGGACAGCAATGTATAACACAAAATCCATGCTTAAATATCTGTCATCTTGGTCTTCAAAATGTGTACTGTTCCTAACATCATATCAATTCTTACTATATTCTCTTTAAAATAAATCTTTTAAAAATGTGAAAAAAGAAATAAAAGAGACAAGAACAAAATTAAAGGTTTCTTGAAAGCAAATGGTAATAATCATATGTACAATCGTACATAGCTATATCTTTTAATCTGAGCAACACATTTGATGATAAAAATGGCTAATATATCAACCATTGTTAATCAGCTATTCTTGTTTCAAAAATCTGTAACATACAAATTTTTGTACATTCTCCTGTTTCTGTCTTTGATTCTGTTTTTTGTTTTTGCTTTTGCTTTTACTCTTCGAAGTAAAATAAAATAAAATTGAAATAAACAAATAAAAATAAAAAAAAAAGAAAAAGCAAGACCTATATAACAAGAAATGTAACTTTTGTGTCTGACAAGGTCAGTCAAATCCCCTCAGGATTTGCTCTGAAACCTGTACTGCAGTTTGTAGAGCTGCCAGTGTCAGCCATGTGGATGAGTCATGACATTGCTTGACCAATTTGCTCTCTGAAAGCCTGAGAGAATATTTTGTCTCCTTATGACTCTCCTTAGGCACACTCTACATCATTGTTCACTTTACTCTGTGGTTCCACAATCTCTTTGATCAGAAAATTTGGGACGCAACTGCATTATAGGATGTTACAGTACAGGTTTTCCTGTGTTCTGAGTCTTCACTGACCTTGAAAGGCTAGGGCCAAAATGTTGGCTGTACCTATAGCCCTTCTTTTTCTCTAATCTTTTGTCTGCAAACTTAAGTTGTTAACTCTCCAGAAGAGAAGTGTAATGATATTATTACCCTATAACATGGGTAGTTGAGCTTATCCTCACTATCTGTCTGAATATGAAAACATCTTAGACATAACATAGAGGGAACAGAGTATTTTCCCTCAAGTATTTATGTTATACCTTAAATACAGGATGTGAAGAAAAAAAATAAAAAATTAGAATAAATAATTATATATTTTTACACAGAAATTTAGAAATCTAACCATATTTAGCATTGTAGCAGGGCAGTACTATGACGTTGCTTTGTCTTGTCTTATGTTTTCATTTCTGACCCTTTTAAAAAAACATTTACTTGAGAGACAGTATAACAGTAATTGGTATGATGTGACAAGCAGTACATATTCAGAAGACCAGAATGACAGGCATTCTAAGCATGAACCTTGTATTACACATTGATATCTTCAGTGAAGTTGCTTAGTTCACAGGTATATCAGCATATATAGTTAGTCAGGGTGAGAATCCTACCAATTAACTGTTAGTTTCAAAAATCTGATGAAGATTATCAAGATCATTGCCTTAACCATCTTGGGCATATAAATGTACAATTTATCCCATGTCATGTTTTCTAGCTTTTCTCCTAGCCCTCTCTTCATTGTTTAATCCTTAAGTTCTCACTTTTCTTTAATTGCGTTATATCTTTTCATTTTTTATTCCTTTTGAGTTCTTACACTATGGAGACTATATGATATTTACATATGTGGGTCTGGTTTATTTCACTTATAAGTATATTTTTAAGTGGCATCCACTTAAATATGAAGGCTTTGAGTTTATCATTTTTAAAGCTGAGTAATACTCCATTTTATAAAAATACCACATCTTTTTCAACCACCCCACATGTGATGGACATCTTGGTTGTTTCCAAGATTTGGCTATCACAAATTATGCTGCTATAAATATAGCTACATATATATCACTATGATATGAGGTTTTCAATTCCTCTGGGAAAATAGCTGGCTTGAATGGGATTTCCAGTCCTACTTTTGTGAGGAGTCTCCACACTGACCTCCACAATGGTTGTACCAGTCTACATTCCCACCAGCAGTGGAGAAGTCTTCCCTTTTCCCCACATCCTTTCCAACATTTGTTGTTGGTTGATTTCTTTATGACAGCCATTCTTTCTGGAGTGAGATGTTATCTCATTGTTTTAATTTGCATTTCACGGATGGCTAGTGATGTGGAGCATTTTTTCATATATTTATTTAGTTCTTTAATTTTGTCCTATGTGAAGTTTGTGTCCATCTTGGATGCCCATTTCTGGATTGGGTCTTTAAGTTTTTCAGTTCTTTATAAATTCTAGAGATCAAACTTTTGTCTGATTGGTTTTTAGTTATTTTTTTTTTCCAAATTTGTGGGTCGTCTTTTCACTTTGTTGGTAATTTCTTTTGACGTGCAATAACTTCTCAATAAGAGGAAGTCCCAGTTAATTCTTTCAAGTGTTGCCCATGCTATTTGATTTCTATTCATGAAATCTTTGCCCACCCCTATATCTTCAGGAGTTCCTCCTACATTCTCTTCTAGGAGATTGAGTATTTCTGTTTTAAAGTTTAGATCTTTAATTCATTTTGACTTTAGCTTAATGCATGTTGATAGTCCTTGCTCAAGTTTTAGTTTGTAGCATGTAGTGAGCCAGTTTTTCCAGCACCATTTGTTAAAGAGGCTATCTTCCTTTTAGTAAGCATGTTTGGCCCCTTTGTTGAATGTGGCTGAATGCTTTTGTAGAGGCTTCTACATCTTCTAATCTATTCCATTGATCCTCAGGTCTATTTTGTTGCCCATGCCATGGTGATATCATCACAGTAGATTTTTAGTATAACCTCAAGTCAGGAATTTTAATGCCTCTTGCCTTGTTTTTGTTGGCCAGGATTACCTTTGCTATTCTAGATCTTTTCTGGTTTCAAATGAATTTTAGGAATGGTTTCTTTAGGTCTGGGAGGTATGTTGTTGGTAGTTTGATAAGAATTGTGTTAAATCTGTACAGCAATTTTGGGTTTATGGCTATCTTTACAATATTCCAGGAGCAGGGAGTATCTTTCCATTTTCTGAAATCCTCTATGATCTCTTTTTTCAGAATAGTATAATTGTCCTTGAAAGGTGTTTGACTTCTTTAGCTAGAAGGTGTTTCATTTTCCATGGTGCTATTGTAAAAGGTACTGTTTAATTTCCATCTCAGTGTGTTTGTTATCTATGTAGAGGAATGCTATTGACTTTTGTGTATTGACTGTGTATCCTGAATTTGTGTATCAATTCTATAGTTTCTTGGTGGAGTTTTTTGGGTCTTCCAAGTAAAGCATCATGTTATCTGCAAATAGTGATAATTTAACTTCTTTACCTATTGTTATTCCTTTTATTTCTTCTTGTCTAATGGCTCTAGCTAATGATTCCAGAACTATATTGAATAGGAGGGGCGGTAGAGGACATCTTTGTATTGTACCAGATCTGAGAGTAAAAGATTTCAGTTTTTCCCCATTTAGAATTATACTAGTTGTTATATTGTCATAGATGGTTTTTATTAAATTGAAGTCAAGCCATTCTATTCCAATTATCTGTAGGACTTTGAACATGAATGAGTGTTGGGCTGTGTCAAAAACCTTTTCTGCATCAATTGAGAAGATTGATGTGGTTTTTAGACTATGCTCTATTGATGTAGCATATTACCTTAATATTGAACCATCCTTGCATCCCTGGGATGAATCCTATCTGGTCATGGTGTATGATCTTCTTGATGATCTGCTGTATTCTATTTGCTAGGATTTTATTGAGGATTTTTGCATCTATGTTCGTGAGGGAGATTGGCCTATGGTTCTCTTTCTTAGTTGCACTTTCCCTACTTTTGGTTATAATACTTTCCTCCAGAAATGATTTTGGGAGGATTGCCTCCTCTTTAATTTCATTGAAGAGTTTGAGGAGTACAGCAATTGTATCTTCTGTAAATTTCTTGTAGAATTCAGCTGTGAATCCATCAGGACCTGGACTTTTCTTTGTCGCTAGGTTTTTTTTTTTTTTAATTTCCTATTTTCTATTTCTTTGGCTGTCATTGGGTCATTGAGAGTTGTTGTATCTTCTCGATTCAGTTTTGGTAATTTGTACCTTTCTAGAAATTTGTGAATTTTGTCTGTGTCTTCTATTCTTTGAGGGTAAAAGATCTCAAAGTAGCTATTAACAATCTTTTGATTTTCCACTGGGTGTGTGGTTGTTACACACTTTTTATTCCTTATTGCTTGTATTTGAATTTTTCTTTCCTCTTTTTTTTGTTTTTAAGATACCTTGACAAGATGGATTTGATAAATTAATACATTGCAAACTGTTGTCATAATGTTTTGGTATCATAGAAGGTCCTCTTTTTGATGAGGTTATCTAGGGGCTTATGAATTTTATTTAATCTTTCAAAGAACCAGCTTTTTGAGTTGTTAATTCTTTGAACAGTTTTCTTTGTCTTAATTAAATTAATTTCTGCTCTAATGTCATGATTTCTTCCCCTCTTTGTGCTGTGGGTTTGGTTTGCTTTTTGTTTTATAGTTGTTGGAGGTGCAACATTAGGGTATTTCTTTGTTCCCGTTCTGTTTTCCTAATGTGTGAGTTCACAGCTATCACTTTCCCTCTGAGAACTACCTTCATAGCATCATAAATTCTGATAAGTTGTGGTTGAATTTTCATTGAATTGTAGATATTGTTGAATTTCTTATTTAATTTCATTTATAACCCATTGATTGCTGAGTAAGGTGTTGTTTAATTTCCATGTATTTAGTGGGTTTTTCTTGTTTCTTTTGTTGTTTATTTCCAGTTTCATTGCCCTGTGGTCAGATAATATGCATGGGATAATTTGTGTTTCCTTGCATATGCTTAAGCATTAACTATGGACTAGTATATGGTCTATTTTAGAAAATGACCCATGTGCAGCTGAGAAAAATGTGTATTCAATGTGGTTGGGTGGAACTCTGTATATGTCCCCTATGTCTATTTTTCCAAGCTATGCTACTTCTTTGATAATTTTTTGTCTGGTTGACCTATCTTTTTGGGATAAGGGGCTGTTAAGGCCTACTGTTCAGACTGTGGCATTGGATATTAGATTTTTCATGTGCATTAAGATTTGTTGGGTGCTCCCGTGTTTGGTGCATGCATATTTATAAATGTTACCTCTTCCTCTTGAATTTTTCCCTCAACTAGTATACTGTGGCCTTCTTTATTTTGTTTAATCCTTCTGGGTTTGAAAATGAGACTGTCTGAGAACATGATTGCTAGCTTGGCTTTTTTCTGAGGTGCTGGGTCATATAGTATTGTTTTCCATCCTTTGCCTTTCAGCCTATGCATTTCTTTGAGTTGAGTGTGTTTCTTGTATACAGCATATTGATGGATTTTAGTTTCCGAATCCACTGTGCCAGTCTAATTCTCTTAATTGGTGAATTCAGTCCATTTACATTGATTGTTGTAATTGAGATGTGTTGGATTATGATTGACATGTTTTTTTACCTGCTGTTGTTTACTGTCTTTTGTCCTCTGTTTAATTGTTTGCCCTATTTAATGGGTTCCTTATGTTCTCATTGGTGGAATTCTCATCATTTTGGTCCCTCTCTAGAACATTGTTCAGTAGTCTGTGTAGGGTTGGCTTTGTCATCATGAAATTATTTAGTTGTTCTTTGTCATGGAAGTATTTCACTTCTCCATCAAACTTGAAAGACAGTTTTGTGGGGTATAGTACAGGACTTGAAGTACTCTGCTCTATTCTCTTCTTGTCTTCATGGTTTGTGAAAAGAAGTCAGAAATGATTCTGATTGGTTTTCCTTTGAATGTGATCTGCTTTTTTTTTTTCTAAAGGCTTTCAGTATTTTGATCTTGTGCTGGATTTCCGGGATCTTGACTATTATATGTCTCAGTGTGTTTTTAATTTTGTTGAAGTTATTTCACATTCTATATGCTTAGGTTACTCCTCAGATTTGGGAAGTTTTCTGCTATTACTCCTGCCCATCTTCTTTTTATATCATTTGTAGAGTCCTTTCTTATTGATGCTTATTAGCCTCACATTATTCATATTTGCATCATATTGCAGGTGTTGAATTATTTTTTTCTGCCTCCTAGTTGTTTTTGAGAGATATTTTCTTACATTTTCAATAGCTGCTCCAGTGTCTTGAAGATCTGAAATTCTGTTTTCATTTTCACTCAAATGTTTTTGCAGGTTTGTGTTTCAGATTTTGCAATCATGTATATCTCTTTGCCTTTACTTCATGTGACCTAATTCTTTCCTGCATTGCTCATTCAGGAATCTGTCATTTTTCTAATCTCCCCTATTTTTTTTTTATCAATGTCTTCTTTAGAAGCAGTTATTAATTCTTTTACTGGCAACTTATTTTTAGATCCAATGTTGCTGTATGTGATGATTTACTTCAGATGCTATGAATTCAGACATTTCATTTTTTTGCTTCAGAAATTAATTCGGCTCTGAATTCTAAACATTTCTACTGTTGTTTCTTTCCAATTCTGCATGTTGTGTGCATGGACCTGGATGGGGGTATATGTTGGAACCTGACTCAACCAACTTCATTTTGTAAAATTTATGTAAACTCCATTTTGTGATATCTTGTCTTCTCTTTTGTAAACTCCCACTTATGCCTAACTGCAAGATGGGACTGTTTGTATAAATAAGAAAATGTTTCTCAGCCTTCGGAGAGAAGATAAAGAAAGTATTTCTTCAACATTCTGCAAAATGAGTTAAACTGTCCTTCCAATTACAGCAACAAACAGAATGCCTGAAAATGGGTAAAAATGTCATCAGATGTCCTTCTGACTACCAGAGCAAAAACAACGCCTAAGTCAAATAAGGACATATCCCTGTAGGGTTTACAAAATGTGACCTCGTCTGCGGGAACAAAGAGTTAACCCTCGGTCATGACTAACTCAAGATAAACTTTGTAAAATCCCCCCCCCCACTCTTGTGGTTTTTCCCTTTAAAAACTATGCTTTACTTAAGAATAATGTGCACCTAGCAATCTTGCTTGGTTGTATGCCCCTGGGTACCAGCTTAAATAAAGTGCTTCTTTGTCTTTTGGACTTGCCTCATTGTCATTCGATTGTTGAGCTACAACAGTATTTTGAAAGATACTTTTTCTGATGTGACTCACATGGGGAGATCAGTGAATTACTGTGCTTTCTAGTTGAATTTTGAACCAGAAGTCCTGCTGGGAGCTGTTCAGAGGAACAGACTTAGGAGGACCATTTGCCCAAACATCTAGATTGTCTAGACGTTCTCATTATGCATTCTCACTTAGAAAAAGTTATACAGTGTATACTGTGTATATCTATACACAGACAAGTCAGGCCATACACAGGTGTCACGCATTGTGGGCCTTAAAAATAAAGGGAAGAAAAACAATTCTTCTAATGGGGGCCTGTCCATTAGCTCAGTTGCTAAGTGCCTACCTAAACAAAGCAGTCATGCTGGGCTTTCTGCGGCTTGATCCCCAGATCCTAAAGAAAAACCACACCTGCTGTGAAGACATTCTGAGGCCTGCAAAAAATAAAAATTAAAATTTCCAATGCATCATGTTGTGTCATGGACCTTGTGGGGAGTATTTTCAAAGATACTTTTTCTCAGGAGGTTGACATGGTGACAATCTATGAATTTCTGCATTTTCTAATTGAATTTTGAACTGGAAGTCCTGCTTGGTGCTGTTCAGAAGAACTAGGAGGCCCATCTTCCCAAAGTGTCTAGACTGTCTGGACATTCTCCATTACGCATTTCCACTTAGAAACACAAATCATACAGCAGAAGGATGCAGATATACATAGCCAAGTCAGGCCTTACACAGGTGCCATGCACTGTGCCTCTTAAAAATAAAGGGAAGAGAAAGAGTAAAGGGGCCCTGCCCATTTGCTCAGGTGTTGAGGGCTTGCTCAAGGAAGCAATGAGGCTCAGAATTCTGTGTTTCGAAGCCCAGATCCAGAAGCCTAACGAAACCTGCCCTGAGGCATTTGGAGGCCTCCAAAAACATTCCAAGTCAGCATGTTGTGTACATGGACATGGATGTGAGTATATTCAAAGATACTTTTTCTGAGGAGAATGGCATGGCAGTGATCTATGAATTTCTGCGTTTTCTAGTTGAATTTTGAAGTGGAAGTCCTTTTAGGGGCTGTCAAGCACAACAAACTTAGGAGGGCCCACCTACCCAAAGTGCTTAGAACTTGTCTAGACATTCTCCATTACGCATTTCCAACAAGAAACCAAATCATACGGTGTAAAGAAGCAAATGTACATGTACAAGTAATGCCATACACAGGTGTCATGCATTGTTTCCCTAAACAATAAAGGGAAGAGAAAGTGTTTCTAATGGGGTCCTTTCCATGAGCTCAGTTATTAAGGGCCTGCTTAAACAAAGCAATCAGGCTTTTTGTGGTCTGATCCCCAGATCCTCAAGCCAAACGGGACCTGCTCAGAAGCCATCCTGAGGCCTCCAAAGGGGGAAAAAAATAGCCAACTCAGAGTGTTGTGTACATGGATGTGGATGGGACTATGTTCAAGGATACTTATTCTGAGTGTTGTACTCTAAAAATCAAGTGACAACGAGGCAAGTCCAAAAGAAAAGAAGCGCTTTATTTTAGGTGCGAGAAGGAGAAGGGCCCCCCGAGGGCTGGGCAGCAAGGCTTTTATGTCCAATAACCGCAGGCTGGGAGGGGTAAGCAAGCATGGTTACAGAAGCCAATTTAGCCGTTCAGGGGAGAGGGGCAATTTTGATTGGAGGGGATCGGGGCAATTGGATGACATAAGCATGGTAACAGGGGTCCATTGGTGGACAACTATAGGTGAGGTGGGGGAAGGGGGAGCAGTCCTTGCAGGTGGGTGCAGCTGCTAAGCTTGAGGTCAGCTTGTTCTAGGATGTGGTCGGGGAGTGGAATAACATGAGCCTTGTTAT